>JAZHYW010016156.1:0-14742 GCA_037355805.1 Ixodes ricinus | reverse complement strand
TTGTATGTCCCAGGCTTCCCCAGACGTCGCTATTCTCCCTCTAGAAGAATATAGAAGTTTAACTTTCTCTCAAAATTCGTACAAAAGCAGCTTTCTCTTCTATCTCTTCCCGGGTGGTTCGAAAGCAGCAGCGAGCTCAGCTATGACCGCCATTGGATAAACCCTAGAGTTAGAGGACAGGTCCTGCGGATGACGTCTTGGTGAGTTGATCTCCGATCCGCCCCGAGCAGCAAACACACCGACAGCTTAACCATTGTTGCTGCAAAAGAGGCGTCCGCCTTGTCCTAGCCGCGTACTGTCGTAGCGCTCCTCGTGAGACGCTGCGAGACGCAGTGGCTGCGACGCTGACTGGGTCCAGTCGTGATGGCGCTCGGGAGAGGAAGACGAAAGCCTTCTGTTTTAGGTGCTATCGTAATGATCGCCACTTTAGACGGATATTTTGTTTTTACGAGTATGCGCGACTTGAGACGCACATACTTGCGAGAAAGATGTTTAGATGGAAGGCTTTTTCGCGATATCGTGTTTCTCTATAAGGTGCTCAACGCAGCGATTATCTACAGGGCCTTCTGCTAGCAATGTAGATTTTTATTACAGTGTACCCGACGACAGGATATATTCGCGGCTTTTTTTTACCGGTTGCGACTTTAATCCTGGCCCTCCATGGACGTATATGTAGCTTAATTACAACACGGACAATAATTAGGACATTTACATCATCGCTCATATCGAAAGGTTAAGGACAATTGTTACTAGCCAAAGTTTCTCGATATTTATATTTGTTTCGTCCCATTTACGTGCACCCATTTGAAGCTCTACAAACTTTTTAGAGGGCAAAATAAAACGCACGATTATTTAGTTGATTGACTGATTGATTCATAGCCACTGGCCTGTGTACAAATTTATTTTAAGTAGCATGTTTTTAGAGGGCGGTGTCGTCGTAAACACATCGTGTTCACGGCACCTTTATTTGACTCTTTGAACAATGGATTACTAGAAACCGTGAGTGTATATATAGAAGAGATGATAAGAGTCGTGTTGCAATTGTGGTTGTAAAGATTCAGTCATTATTTATTAGACAATTTACACACGGTGTTTCACGAAAAGTGGACGAATTCGGTATTGCGAAAACTACGCGTCGCAACAAAAAAGGATTGTGTTGTTTTCGTCCTGGGCCAGGGGCCTATCTAGGAAACGTATTAATGTCCGGGATAAATCGATTGTTAATTGTTTTTTCGTAATTAACTTTTGTAATATTGTGTTTAAGGGCATGGTTTCAATTAAAAAATTGCTCAGCATCACCGAAAAACACTAAATAAAAAAATTGCAGAACGATAGAAGGCACGCACAGCTTTTTACGGCTTTCTGAAAAACCGCCCAAATTCGACTGGTTTTTTAAGTTTCGGTTTGCAATCGGAGCGCATCTCGGCCCCGACGGCACCACGCCCCGTGGAGAAATAGTGCAACCAACCTCTGCTGCTTTGCGCGAGGACAACGCAGCAGAGGTTGGTTGCACTATTTCTCCACGGGGCGCGGTACCGTCGGGGCCGAGATGCGCTCCGATTGCAAACTGAAACTTAAAAACTCGTCGAATTTGTGCGGTTTCCAGAAAGCCGTAAGATGCTGCGCGTGCCTTCTATCGTTCTGCAATTTTTTTATTTAGTGTTTTTCGATGATGCTGAGCAATTTTCTAATTGAAGCTATGCCCTTAAACACAATGTTAAAAAGTTAATTACGCAAAATGATTAAGAATATAATTATCCCGGACATGAATAATTTTCCTAAATATACCCCTGGCCTAGGACCAAAACGACACAAACCTTATTTTGTTGTGATGCGTAGTTTTCGCAATATCAAATTTGTCCACCTTTCGTGAAACACCCTGTATATCAATCGTTATAATTTAATAAAAAAAATGGATTTTGACATGCTCATTGATTCTCTTTTACACTTTTGCGCTCGGTTCTTATGGCGAATACACAAGGAGAGCCGGAAACCCACCTAAAACGATCAAACGGAATACGTATTGGAAAGTTGTCGCCGGCAGTGTCCGGTGACAGCGTTCAAGAACACACAGTGCCGAGATAACGAGGGGTGCTCGTCATGGCCACAACCACAAGTGACGCCCGCCAGATGCGCCGTAAGCGGCGAGACGCGCATAGTACCCCGGGTGGCCACGGTGGCGCAGCCGGTCAATGATACCTGCAAGGGTGGTTTCGGTCTTCCAGTGGTTCATAACCGGCGCTGATTGCGTTTGTTCTATGGAGAGCCGCGTTTTATAACTGATCAGTACCTCTGGCACGATTGGCAGTATCAACTTGGAATATCCGCGCGTGCCTTCTGGCAGTTCCCAACGTTACTAGATAAGAGTCAGTTGACAAGCTTCCAGAACGCCTGGTGTATTTTTTGTGGCGGGTGTGCCCGGTGGCGCTTGTTACATTAGACTCGTTCGATTTACTTGCACCTCCTCCAACGTTGCAAAAATGTATAGAGCTGTGTATTTCTGGTTGTATCTCAATACACAAGCCGGAAGTGCCTGCACAATATTTTTCTGCATCGGTGAAAGAAGTACAGGTGTATCAAACGAGGCTATTATAAGCGCTCCCTATGGACAGACGTAGGGGACCCTGTGGAATGTTAGATGCGGTGGCGAAAATTAATTTTATTGTGCTTTTGTTTGTTTGTTTATTGGTTCAGCCCAGTAGGGTAAGGCAACTGTAAGCGGGTATTACGCCCATACCAAGGTGTCCACAGTGCCTCCATGGCAGAGAAAGAAATAACTAAAACCGGTACATAGATGAAGGGGTAAGTTTCGCGGGGGAACACACAGCGAGTTACGGTGCTGCGCAGGTGGGCTGTGACGCTCTTGGTAAATGTTTTTAGTGAGGCACTGTCGACTGGTGGTGAACTGGTGATTGGCGCGGAGAGGAACCTTCAGGGTTGCACCGCACAGGGTGCTAAAAAGTGCGAGTGGCGAAGCGTATGGGTTAAAAGAGGCTGCAGACCACCAGTGCGGAGAGAGGAGTCCGGTAGTAGAAAAGTGGCTAGGAGCAGCGTGGTTGCTACTCGACGTTCCAATAGAAGCGGGTTCTAGCCGACTGAACGGAGGAGATTAGGATATTTCTTGTGTGCGGTTCTCGATAGGATTGTGTTCGGGGCCAAGTTGGCGCTTCATAATAAGTTAGGCAGCGTGACGTTGTACCGACTCGAGGGAGGCGACAAGTTGCCTGGTTGCCAGGTCCCAGACCGAGCAGAAAACTCCAGGATGGGCAACACCAGTGCTGTGAACAGCAATCTGGGCACATCGGGACTGGCTTCTCTCGTTGACCGAATAACGAAGCCAAGGAGTTGCCTTGCCCCAGACACGACGTTTTCGGACATGGCGATGGAAATCAAGATGCTGGTCGATGATGACACCTAGAAGGCGGATGTGCGTTGTTCTTGGGATCTCCATTCGGTCCAGGAAAAGTGTTGGAGGGGTCGAGGTTTGGCGCGAGGCAGTGATGCGCATGGCAGCGCATTTGGTTAAGTTTAAGGGAAGTTTGTTATGTTTTGATCGGAGAAGAATGTGAACTCGATCGGCTTGCAGGCGTGCGTAATCTGTGGGGGATGTAACGGGATGGATAAGGGTGAGGTCATCAGCGTATAAAAGTGGGATGTAAAAGAGGGAAGATGTGACGTCGTTAATGAAAATGTTAAACAGGGTGGGACCGAGTACGCTGCCTTTGAGTACGCCCTGGCGTACAGATGTGAAAAAGCGGGAGTTCACTTAAAAAACATGCTGGCTGCGTCCCGAGAGAAAACCATTTTATCGTAAACATAAAGTTGGCGCATAAAATCGACCTTCGAAAACGTTCTTTTCCCAATGTCCGTGGAGGCGCTGACGCTGGTGGCACTAGGGACGCTATCCACTCGTGCCTACTTGCGTGGAGGCAACAAAAACATTTTCGACCGGCGCTCTTTCGTAGAACTTGCCAACTAATAGATCTAAGAACGTTTGTTGGGGCTGCAAAATAGCGCTCTCCCAGAGAACGAGACGGAGGGGCTCTCGTATAATTCTGAGAATACAAACATATTGATGGTCACATCACTGTTTGAAGCCAATGCAAAGCAATTTATGACAGGCTCATATGAAACGACTACATTTTACTTCAGAGTGTGTCATCTATACTTGTTATTTAATCTTATATATCCGATAAATACTACATACTCCAATTTGGAGACAGAGGTAGGAGTGAAAATCAACTTCAAATATACGTGAAAACAACAGTCCAGACAGCCGACAGTGCCTAAAAATGAACAATGGGCTCTCATGTATCTACACCTCGAAGCATAAATACAAAGGTCAACCATGCCAATTCATATATTATAGAACAAAAGCGCACACAAGAAAAAAGACAAGAGAATGCGCGCCTCTACATATCACAGTCAAAGCTCACAAAACAATATACACTGAAGCAAAGGAAAAAACTACAGGTAGTTGTTTAAGCGATTAACAAATTTAGGTATGGCGCAAGAATGAACAATTTCCTTGTATAACTTGCTCCACTCATTGACTGTTCGCGAAAAAAGGAGTACTTTAAAGCATCTATTCTACAGCTAAACTCGGCGAAGGATCTGCTATTTCGATTTCTGGAGAGATATGTTGGGACCCCAAGCGGTGTTATGTACAAAAATGTATTGATGTTTACGTGACCGGAACTTAGACTGAACATAAACTTCAATCTATCCACCTTACGTCTATGCTGCAATGTAGGCAAGCCTGCCTGCTTATTAAGGGCTGATACTGAGTCAAGATGATCATATTTGTTTAAAATGAAGCGGAGTGCACTTTTTGTACATTTTCAAGTAAGGAAATATCTCTGTGCAGTGTAGGAATCCCATACGACCGTAGCATATTCGAGAGTAGAACGAATAAATGTTTTATAAGCGGTCAGTTTAATATCCACGCTAGCTTGTTTGAAATTTCGACGCAAGCATCATTGTTTCGTCAGTGCCTTAAGCACTTTGTAGTTAGCATGAGTATTCTAACGTAAATCGTTACTAATTAGAACTGCAAGGTACTTATAGGACAACAATTCTGAAAGGATATGAGTCCCCAATGCGTATTGATAAGTTAGAAGGTTGCGTTTGCGAGTAATGTGCATGTAGACACTTTTTATGAGGTTCAATTACATTTGCCAGTTCGAGCACCTATGCCTGAATTTCGCGAAGGCAAGTATTAAGTTGAGCTTGGTCATTTACATCTCGGACTTCAGTCTACATAATGGAGTCATCGGCAAAGGAGCGTAAGTTCCCAGGCATCATTACGACTAATGTCATTAATGAAAATAAGGAATGAGAGAGGACCAAGGACGAAACCTTGCGGAATGCCTGATATTACCGAAGCATATTAAGGTCGAAAACTGCCAATTTCTACTAAATGGGATCGCAATTTTAGGTAGCCTGAGTAGCCAGTTAATTATATGATCATTTCTCAAGATGGTCTGTAGTTTTACAAGCAACTTTATGCGAGACACCTCGTCAAATGTTTTAAATAAATCAAGAAATATTACATCAATTTGCCTGGTACGGTTAAGAGAGGCACTAAATTGAATAATAATTTCAATAAGCTGGGTCCTGCTGGAGAGACCTTTACGAAAGCCATGTTGATTGGGACAAAAAAAAACCGTTTGAGCTCCAAGTGGCTTATGATCTGTTTAAAAATAATGTGTTCCATTAGCTTCGAACACGAACATAAAATAGAAATTGGCCTGTAATTGCTAACTAGTTGGCGGGGTCCATCTTTATGAATGGAAATCACCTTGGCATTACTTCCAGTCATGTGGAAACTTTCCTGAGGACAATGATTCTTGAAAAAGTTTATGTAAGAATTTTACACACCACTCAGCATAGCGGACAAGAAAGTATTGGGAACGCTGTCGACCCCAGTACCCTTCTTGATATCAAGGATTAGAAGATAAGAAAGACGCCTTCGTAAGAAATGTTAACATCTGGCAGAGGGTTAAAGCTGACGGCATCTGTCATACAGGATGAGCCACCATTGTCAATTTTAAAAACCGTTGACACCATCGAAAATTACGACGGCGTGTTGACAGAGCGGAAGTGCTACTACGGCTTTGCATGGTTGCTAATGACCGAAGAAATTTTTGAAATTTAAAAGCTATACTTGTTTATTGTAGAATTAAGTTTTACCTTTTATGAATAATCCACGTCGCTGTGCCATCACGTATTGTAAGCCTAAGTGGTGGTTTTATGCTGTTCATGATTGCTAATAAAATTCGATCACATATTTGGGGTTACATACGAAACTTCGACATTTTTACAAAAATTCCACCAAAAGCAGCTACAGAAAGGACATAATCGCAACAAAAACGTTATTTCTCTGGTCTGGTGGTAGGAGAGAAAAAGAAAACCTATCGCACACTAATAACAAATGCCATCAAATGCGTTAAGCCTTCACGTACACGGAGCCTTTTAGCAGCTTTAGAATGTGTTTTACTATTGCGTTCACATCGCCCGTCTAATACGCGAACAATGGTCGATGTAACTTTTTGAAAAACACATCGCACAGCTCGTTGGTGTGATAAACATTGTCTGCATCGGAACTTAGTGCCGTGCATTGTACGAGGTGTAACTTAAGTGAAGTAAGAGCTTTGCAAAGGTTCGTATATCTAATTTTAGGGCATTTCATCACCCGGTTCACTAAATTGCATATTAGCTTGCGAAATCCTATGATCTCCAATACTGTATGGCAGTTCTTCGTTATCAATGCTGTTGATGAAATTATAAAGCCCTGCAGCTGGCTGTGACTCTTGTAGGAGGTCTTTGCATGAGTCGCGCGGCACATGGGAATCACAAGAAAAATGTCATATGCATCAGTTCTCCCCGTGATGTATAGCCGCTGACTGACTTGGCAGCACTGGGAAAATAGTACACAGATTGATATTTAAATTGAATTTTGGTACAAAAGGATGTAGCAGACATTATCTTCACCGCACAGGCACGTGCCTGGTAGCGAGCAAAGGGAGCAAGTGGACCTCGATATTCGCTTGTGCTTCAGACCAGGAGTTCAAGACCCTAGCTCACTAGAAAGTTATTTTGCGACGGACAAGACCGCAACTGGCAAGCCAGTAGGATCACCATCTCGTATATGTGTTCTGAGGATCACCTTGTTCTCGGAGCTATGAGGCGCGTCTCTCATTTTTGCTGCCTGCAGAATAACAGCCTTGGAAAACAGCTGCTAATGACACAATGTCCTACCTCATTAGAAAAACAGCTCAGTACCTCGAAAATTTTATCTGCGGTGAAGACTTGCTGTCTTGGCGTCGGCTGTGTCGTTGTCTTTGTTGAAAAGCCTGAATCAGCTGAAGAGAGACTCAACAGTGGCTCTTTATTCCTCAAGTCAGGAAGTCTCGGAAAGATGGGAGAACAACATATTGTTTTCTATCAGGGTTCAAGTAACTGTCAACAGTACAGAAATGCCTTATCTATACAAAAAGAAGAGGCTTACTCGACATGGTACAGCAGTTGTTTGTCGCGAAGTTTGCCTCATGGGTTTCTGGCATAATTTATTTTATTTTACTTCTATCCAGACAGCTAGAGACTCTGAATGAACGGGACGATATGTAAATATAGCCACGAAAGCCGCTCGTCATTTCAAGGTAAGATGGTTTCTCCTGCTCTGCGTGGGGCCTCACAACACCGATATCATGTAGGGTGTACAACATTGCCACCATGTTTATAAAAATTCTGGTAGGAAGAATGTCTTCGAGCTTCCCTGGTGGCATTTAGGATATTGGTGCAGAAACTGGCGTGTCGCTGTAACCACTTAAAAATCACTTTTATTGACCGTCTTTTTTTTTTAGGTTCTTAAGATTTTTGGGCTTGACATGAGACACCTTGACAAAGCTCACCGACTTGTGTGGCAGTTGAGCTTGAATATAAAGCAGCTTTTTCAAGTACGAGTTGCCTTCTATCAGCTGGTCTATCACCTCCTTTTCCACAATGTAGTTGAGAAGGTTTCCAATGAGGTGATTTGGGTCAAGTGAGAGGAATACAAGATCTCTTTTCTCTCAGAGGGTGAGGCACGGAATGTACAAGTGTGCCACTCCCTGAATAGCCCTTGAAAATAGCAAGTGGTTTTGGTGTTTTTCGGCAACTTTATTTATCACACGAAATCTCCCAACTTCAACCGCTTTTATTATATCCGTGTGTCATAGAAGAAGGTTGTTTTAAATCAACGTGTGAAAATAGCCAACCGGTATCACGTATGCTGTGGGCAGCCCTCTTCGAACAAAATACAGCAAACGGTTAGAGACTTAAGGGATTAGTGTGTGGTGGCTCACCGTGCCATCGTCCGAAAACCTTGTCAATTTACTGATCGTAGGCCTGCAATTTAGCCGTATACTTGTAATATTATTTTTAATTGCAATTAACACACGACTGATTTGTAACTAGGCTCCCAACCGGTTAAGGTATTCTTGAAGATCATTGTTAACGTTCATCTTCTTGTTTTTAGAAACTGCTTCAAAGTGTTTTTTCTTCTTTACAGTAGCATGATTTGCCAAATGTTGGACATTTGTTTCGGCTCACGTGTTAAGCTGCAGAATTGACACTTGTGTCTTCTCCGGGATAACGTTTGTTCTTTGTGAGCCACTGGCTCTACAAACGTATCTCGGGTTTCGCAAGACTTATTCTGGGGAGCAAAACTTCCTGGTGAATTGCAAAAGTCGACGGTAAAAATGTATGGCATTTCTTTCAGCTGCTTCTCTCCGATGTTTTTTTTTTCCTTTTTTGCTCTGTATACCGCAGACAAGTCGATTTCGAAGTATTGACCTGGCTAACATTGCGAAGTTGCAGGACTGAAACTTTAGATGAAGATATCTAAACCAACAGTTGAGAGCGTTCACCTTCTGTTAGCTGCCGTGTTAAAAAAAAACAAAAAAACGTAGCACTTAAATGTTTTGTTGCGCTTTAGGAGGCAGTAGTCCTCAAGCAATCTCACGAGCAGACCATTGTCATCTTTTTCTGATTTGGTCAGAAGTCTTAAAGACCCGTCAATAGCTTCTTGGCCAGTCACTTGTAGAAATATAGTTGCCTTGCTGCTGCTTCGATTTGACCTCCTTGGTCTCCGTTGCTCGGAAGTAGAGTTTGATGCACTGCTTAAAGCGCTTCCAAGTTTTTACTGTGTCCTCCGAGAGTCGTAGTCTTCCAGGCGGCGGAAGTTCAACCACGATGGTGGTTCCCTTCACAGAAGAGTAACTTCGCAGCCACTTCTGACGCTCATCAATTATGTCAGCTAGGCACACATAAAAAGGTAACATTGCTTCCGAACGCCGGTGACCTGGCTGCAGCTCCGCCATCACGCTTATTTTGTCGTCGTCCCCTTAAGGGTCCTGCAGGATCGGCTAGCTTCATGACCGAAGCAGTCGTTCGTGACGCAGTATTTCACCGGGTGCGATGAATACATGCTTCCACCGTGCATTTTTAGTGCACCATAAAATTTGTTATTCGCAAATGAGGATAAGGTTTCATACATTGTTCACAAACACGAATCCAAATATCCGTCGACGGATTGATTATTGATGATCGAAGACGTCCGAGTGGCGCGGCGATGTGTGTGCAATTTGTAGAGCTGGGCTCGGCTGACGTGCTTCGGCACCGCGAATGCATCACAGTGAAAAGGCGTAGAGCCTTCGAAGAAAACAAGGCAAGAAATGGTTCGCTAGTATTTTCAAATTGTATAGCCAATATTCAGGTATTTGGCTTGCTACCCTCGTGTACTAGTCTTCTTTTCCCACTAAATGATACACGATGAGTGAAGTCTCATATATAAAGTCATTTATTCCTGACCAAAATTAATTTTGTCGTACCTTTAATCACAATAAAGACGCAAATATGAGCGGCTGAACAATCGTGGCATGCCGAACACGGCAGCGCTTTTAGTGGCGCACATTTGTATTTATCTATCTTAGAGATATAGCCGGCCAACTTTTGAGGGCCAAGGGATGAAGTGGACAAAAGAAAAAAATGGTCAGCAAAACAAATAAGCAGTTATAAACATACACTAAAACGCTTAAGGCGCTTAGTTCGTACTGTTCATTCACACAAAGAAAAGTTCATCAATGGTGCTAGAGAATGAAGCGAAGGAGACAATGTCCATCACGCTGCGGGGCAACTCGTTTCACTAACAAAGGGTACGCGGAAAAAATATAATATGTTAAAACATGTTTTCTGCAACAAAACTCACGAATTAGTTTCTCATGTTTCTGTCTTGTATCACGGCTCAAGTTAAACTCAAGACAGGCGTCAAACTCAAGCAAGTTTTGTTATGAATATTGTGGTGTAAAACTTTAGGCGATTTACTTTCCTTTGACATGACAACTTAGGCGTGATCAAGAAATTGAGTGTGAAGCGTACTGAGCTTCAACTAATTTATTTACACTATTTACATTAGGTTAAATCTGAGACGTGACGAGCCGACCTTGCGGGTGCCGTTGTTCCTTGGTGTCTGAGCTGTCTCGAGCTCCGAGCGAGGCCATGATCGCTCGGGCACTTCTTCTTCCTTCGCGCTTCGCTGGGAGCCGCTACATGGTTCCCCCTAGCGAGGTTGTGGGTAATACGAGCGATGTGTGTGTGCACGAAGTTGCATCAATTTCTTGTAGCTCATTGTTTGCGAGATGTGCCGGCTTAATGCGGTCAATTGAAATTACTTCTGTCCGGCCGTTGACTGAAAGCGTGAATGTTTTGTCAGTTCGTTGCAACACTGCATAGGGTCCGTCATAGGGACACTGTAGTGGACGTCGCACAGTGTCGTTTCGTACGAACACGTGACTACAGTGGTGAAGGTCGGGACTTATGAAGACCTTGCGTGACTGAGTCCTGGTTTGGATTGGTTGGATGTTTTGGAGAACCGAGCGTAACCGGCTGGCGTAGTTCTCGCAGTCTATGTCACTGCTCTTTTCAGTTTTCTGAAAAAATTCACCGGGTAGTCGGAGGGTAGTGCCGTAGACCATTTCGGCGGAGGTGCATTTAAGTTCGTCTCGCACGGCAGTGCGGATGCCCAGCAGCACCATTGGTAGGACTTCGGTCCATGGGCTTAGTGACGTGTGCGCTCTGAGTGCCGCTTTCATCTGTCGGTGAAACCTTTCCACGAGCCCGTTGGAGGAGGGATGGTATGCCGTTGTTCGGATGTGGTGTGCACCGAGAAGAGTTGACAGTTTATGAAAGAGAAGACTTTCGAACTGTCTGCCTCTATCGGTTGTTATTGTTGCCGGCACCCCGAAACGGCTGGTCCACATGGTAATAAATGTGTGGGCGACTGTCTCCGCGGTCATGTCTTTCATAGGCATTGCCTCTGGCCAGCGAGTGAACCTGTCCACGCACGTTAGCAGGTAACGATAGTCGTGAGACGGAGGCAGCGGTCCCACGATATCTAGGTGTACGTTGTTGAATCGGGCACCGGGAAGTTGGAATGTGCCTACGGGTGTCACTGTGTGGCGATGGATTTTGGCTCGCTGGCACTGTTGGCATGCCCGTGCGAAGTTTCTAATGTCCGACTTCATCCTTGGCCAAACGAATCGAGCTGAGATGAGGCTTTGTGACGCACGTATCCCTGGGTGGGAGAGTGAGTGAAGTGTGTCAAAGACGACTCGTCGAAACGGTGTCGGCACGTAAGGTCGAGGATGGCCAGTAGAAGTGTCGCAGAGAAGTGTTTTGTTGCATTCAGGAATTGCAATGTCTTCGAGGACCAGCGCTGTTGACGAAGAGCGAAGGTGCTGAAGTTCTTCGTCGAGCTGTTGCGCGGCTGCCAATTCCTGGAAATTGATGGCTGTCTGTGCAGTTGTAAAGGTGTTGACACCGATGCGGGATAGCGCGTCGGCGACGGTGTTTTCTTTGCCGTTGATGAAACGGATGTCGCTAGTGTATTCCGAGATGTAAGCCATCTGTCGGACTTCCCTTGCTGTGTAAGAGGAGCTGTTTGATGTTAGGGCGTATGTCAGAGGTTTGTGGTCTGTCAGGATAACAAATTGACGTCCTTCCAGAAAATGGCGGAAGTGTTTAACGCCCAGGTAGATTGCTAAAAGTTCACGCCCGAATGTACTATACCGGGTTTCGGTAGGTGTCATTTGCTTTGAGAAAAAGGAGAGTGGTTGCCACCCGGAGTTGGTAAACTGTTGGAGTACGGCACCAACTGCTCCATCGGAGGCGTCGGTCACAAGGGAGAGTGGTGCGTTAGGTTTCTGATGGGCCAATGTTGTAACTTCGGCAAGTTGTTTCTTGATTGTCTCGAAGGCGTTGAGTGCAGGTTCGTTCCACTCGAGTGGAGTGGATTGCTTGGGATCTCCAGTGAGGAAGCGGTTGAGTGGTTGGAGAGTTCTAGAGCAGTTTGGAAGGAATCGTCGGTAAAAGTTTATGAGCCCTAAAAACTCACGTAGTTTCTTTGTTGTTTGTGGTTGGGGAAACTGTTGAATAATGTTCACCTTGTCCGGCAAGGGACGGATGCCGTGCTTGTCCACATGATGTCCCAAGAAATCCAATTCGGCGACGCCAAAGTTGCATTTGGCCGCATTGAGGACGACACCGTAGTTGTGGAGGCGAGAGAAGAGCTGTCGGAGGTGGTCCTCATGTTCTTCGCGTGTTTTGCTGAAGACGAGGACGTCATCGATGTAGGCGAAACAGAAGTTTAATCCACGAAGAACTTGATCCATGAACCTTTGGAAGGTTTGTGCTGCATTTCTGAGACCAAATGGCATCCGTATGTACTCAAACATGCCAAATGGTGTTGTGATTGCAGTTTTGTGGATGTCAGATGGTTCGACCGGTATTTGATGATATGCCTTTACGAGATCGATGTTTGTGAAGATTGTCGATCCGTGTAGTGCCCCAGCAAAGTCTTGGATGTGGGGAATTGGGTACCGATCCGGCACCGTGATTTTGTTGAGGGCTCTATAATCCCCGCATGGTCGCCAGTCACCAGATTTTTTGGTGCCATGTGCAGGGCGCTAGACCACACGCTGGACGATGGACGAATGAATCCGAGTTCCAGCATGTGTTCGAATTCATTTTTAGCGATTTTTAGTCTGTCCGGGGCGAGGCGGCGTGGCTTGGCAAAGACTGGAGAGCCTTTGGTGTCGATGCAATGTGTGATGTTGTGTTTGACTGGTGCCTCGGTGTTGCATGGTTGCGTTAGCGTTGGGAATTCCTTTAAAAGGTTTTCCCATGGAGCAGCCATTGTGACGGGTTGTAAAGTAGAATTTAACGATAGTGCCTTTGAGAGGACGCCTCGGATACTGAGGTGTGTTGTAGAGTCAAGGAGAAGACGGCGCTTAACATCCACGATGAGGGCAAAATTTCGGAGGAAGTCTGCCCCAATGATTGCGAAACGCACGTCTGCCACCAGAAATACCCAGCGGAACACGCGCCGGAGTCCCAGATCGAGTGTTAGGGATCTCTGTCCATACGTTTTTATCGCCGATCCATTTACGGCCTGGAGTGGTTGGGTTTGTTGTCGGTGCCGACGATCCTCCAGCGTAGGAGGAATGATACTGACTTCAGCGCCGGTGTCCACCAGGTATTGTATCTTTGTCTGGCGATCAGTCACGTGGAACAAACGGCTGGTTGTGCTTCCCGCTGCACTGGCCGTCTTCAGTGAGTGGGCGAGGTGTTTTCCGGAAATGCGCATGGTGGGGTGCATTTTCGGGCGTCGTCTCCAAATAATCGGTGGTACCAGCACCACCTGTTGGTATCATCGCGGGTTGCGCTGGGCCGACGTCCTCGAGATGTGTGTGGAGAGGATGGTCGTGAAGGACGGGCCCGCAGGTCTTGCAAATTCCTCGCTAGCTGGTCAACTTTCTCTGAGAGTCTCTTGTTCGATTGGAGGAGTTGACAAAACTTCTCCTCCAGGGAGTCAGCTCCTGATGACTGGCCAGCTGCTGGTGGTTTTTGGCTAACTGCGGAAATCCCGAGAGCGGAGACATCCATGATTTTATCTGCCATCTGGGCGAGTGTTTCCAAGGGCTCCGATAATGTGGAGAGGATCATGCGAACTTGTTGGGGAAGTCGCTGAAGGAACAATTCCTTGAAGATGGATGCGTCGAGTGATTCGGCGCGGTCTCCCAGAAGTTGGTGCATTCTGCGGAGGAGATCGGAAGGTTTTCTGTCGCCCAGCTCCTCTGTGGTGAGGAGCTGCTGGATGCGGCGTTGCTCAGATTCTGTAGTCCTCCGAGTTAACTCCATTTTCAATTTTTCGTATGGATTGTCAGCTGGAGGCGCTCGAAGTACGTCCCGGACGATGCTAGCGATGGTCTGCGGGAGGGCAGCAACAACGTAGTCGTATTTTGACAGTTGCGTTGTGATACGGTTTTTTCGGAAGATGGACTCGATGGTGATGAACCAGAGTTCCGAGTCCGTGGTCCAAAATTCAGGTAGCTTGACCGTGGCAATGCTTGGAGGGGAAATCTGGTCGCCGGTGGATGTGGATTCGGTAGCTGGAAGAGACATTACCGTTGTTGCTGAGGGCCGGGTCAGGGCTGAGGTCGCTGTTGCTGAGGTTTCGGGTCACCAATTTGAAGCGTACTGAGCTTCAACTAATTTATTTACACTATTTACATTAGGTTAAATCTGAGACGTGACGAGCCGACCTTGCGGGTGCCGTTGTTCCTTGGTGTCTGAGCTGTCTCGAGCTCCGAGCGAGGCCATGATCGCCCGGGCACTTCTTCTTCCTTCGCGCTTCGCTGGGAG
>JAZHYW010016155.1:0-15148 GCA_037355805.1 Ixodes ricinus | reverse complement strand
TTCGGTAAGGGTCCGGAATTAAGTGCCACGTCTTCAGAGAGCGCTAACATCAGTTCTGTTAACGTAACGCGCGGATTGCACAGTGCTTTGCATGAGCTCATACACATGCTTTGAAGAACGCAGGCGTATGGTGCCGGCTCGCGTTTCAACAAGTGATGAATAGTCTTCTCAGTAAACCTTACGAACCTGTAGTAGAAGAAATCATAAGCGTCCTGCGTATCTCATGCCGGCACCGAACGCCTGGCGAGAAGTGATCGGTGGTTTCTCTTGTAGACTTGAGTCATCTGACGTGCCGCGCTGTTGCCAGGCGAAACGGGCTTCCCTTCCGTACGAGTTTAAAACTAGCAAGCTGCCAATTCGAAGGTGCTACAGTAACTAAACCTAAACAACCAGTCAAATTGCACTTTAGGAACTCACGGATGTTTGGTGGCAGTGCGTGAATCTGGTAATCATTGGCTCGGATTGAAAGTTTGAAAATGGCCTCATTGATTGAGAAGTTGTTAAACATTTCTGACGATGAAAACAATCCACACCTTATCCACAAAAGACTGAAAACTTTGTACACACAAAGCCCGTTCACAAGAGAAAACAAAGAGTTTACCCCAAAACTAGTGTTTGAGCTCAGCTATTAAACACCCGTTTCCGGCTAGAGCTGCGTCGCCGTCGCCGTCGGCGTAATCGCGTGGTTGCATTATGGGAAATGTCCCATAATGCACCGCGCGGGACCCTCGTCACGTCACTCGTGACGTCGTTCAGGCTAGGAGCCGGGATGATAGTAAACGGCAGCAGCGTCCCGCGTGTACAGGAGAAGATCCCTTGCTGTCGAACTAGGCATTCGGCGAACATCTCGTTGGGTATTTCTCGTTGCGTCGTCACGTGTGACGTCACGAGAGTCCTGCGCGGTGCGTTATGGGACAGTTTCCCATGATGCACCGCGCGGGGGAGGAGGATGGGAGGGGGAGGGGAGAACGACGAGGGGAAGAGGGAGGGTAGGGGAGAAGGGAAGAGGGGAGGAGGAGGGATGAGGAGGAGGATATGAGGAGGGAGGGGGGGGAGAGGAGGGGAGGAGCTTGAAGGATGAGGGGGGGAGGAGGGGAGGAGGAGGACGAGGAAGACAAAGAAAAGGGAGGAGGGGAGGAGAGCAGTGCAGGGAGGATGAGGAGATAAGGAGGAGGGAGGAGGCTAATTTTGGCTGGGGAGTAGAGGGAAGAGCGGCATACCCTTTCCTCCTCCTCCCAGCCAAAATTAGCCTAAATTAGGTCGATCCCAGGACAGCTGGCAACTTTTAGTGGAAGGTCATCAAAGTTAGATGACAACATCCCCCCCTCCTCCCGTCCCCCGCCATAAAATGAAGTTCGCGAGCTGCGCCGTAATACTGACGTTTTGCGGTTACAACCGAATTCTGAAAAATAATTCAGCACCCGTTTATTGGTCCTCATTGGTTTAAACCGAAAACACAGAACCCTAAACATCGGTCATATATGCGGAAGTGTATTTCTTTAGAAGCGATGTTACAATTTGGTTGGGAAAGTCCTCGCTTCGCTTTGTGGAAAGTTATTGAACTTTGCTTACCTTATCGACAAACTTGGTTAAATATTCCTGCATAAGTTTTTCTTCATGTTGTAGGTGCTTCTTAAACTGGTTACTGTAGAATATGTATAAATTGAGAAACCCCGAATTCTATCCCAGGGCGCACTCCTGCAAAGCAGTTCGTTATAGAATATAGAAAACAGGACCACCAAGTTTCTTCATGATTTCGTTTATTATCTGGCAGATTAACCCAAATACGCCTAAGCTCAATAGCAGCTTAATTATCATTTTGTCGAGAAGTGATAACTGTTGCGACTATAAAGGTATACCCGTGCACGGACGGTGACTAGATGATTGGAAAATTTGATCATAACCTTCATTCTTTTCCTCTGTTCTTTTTTTTGACTTAAATCTATCGTGTTTTTATATTTCATTGTGCTCTATCTCTTCATTTGTTTTCTTAATTCAGAGCTGCACTTTCGTTAACATTTTGTAACACTTGTGAGAGGAACAGTTTGGTAACTTTTAGCGTAATAACAACTCGCAATATTAGTTCACTCTTAAAACTGGCAAAATATTAACAATATTTATTTATTTAGTCTTACGCTTAACAGCGGTTAGAAAAAAAACAACACTCCTTAGTTTACTATTTTGTTAGACCAGCTGAGACTGGGTGGAAGAAACGACGACGTCTCAATGAGACGTCGTCGTGTTTCTTCTACCCAGTCTCAGGTGGTCTAACAAAATGGTAAACCTACCCGCTCGACTGCACCCTAACTGTTTTTTCCTAAGTTTCGAATTCTCGCTTTTGTCGTAAGAATATGGGGCGTCGATCTGTTAAGCATCAGTCTTAAAGTGGTGGCATCAGACTATGCTCTCTACTATGAACCTTAACCAAAATTCGACAAGTGATAAAAGAAATGTTGTTTTCCATGTCCTTATTTAGTCAAACACGCCTACCTAAATTGTTCCAAGACATCACAAGGAAGACAAAAAGTCAACGCTTCAATGTTGAATAAGGCACACCAGCTTAAAGTAAAATGATTGCGTCAAGAACTGTTCAGAGCCAAAAGGATCCCATTAAGACCGGTATCATACAGTTGAAATCTATTCGGTGTAAAAATAGCTGGGCGATGCTGTTAATACTACATACCAACTAACCGACCTCCTCCTTTCTTCTTTCTTCTCAGTACTTGTTGGTTTTTGACAATGTACGTTACTGTGCTTTTTGAATAAAACTCACCTAGTAAATACTACGACGAACACAAGTGCGGCGCTATGGATATGTACGATTATGGGGTTCTTGTCGAAATACGCTATGCTTCTTGTCCCTTTTATTTGTTCCGAAAAATGTCCGTCTGTTTTCCTTTCTACGGAGAATAATGACAAAATAGTGACTGCGATATACAGAGAGACCTGAATGTCGCAGTCAAAATATGTTTTGACCTAAAAATGAAGTCTGCATCAAGACACAGAACAATGTTTCACATCGCATAATATGCCATCGCAGGCCACGGTTGGGCTAGACAGCGGCGTCCCTTATGGCCTTTGCTCTCGCTGAAAATCAATAGGAGTGCTCCTACCGCACGGAATCGCGAGAACGCCATCCCGCCGAGTACTGCCTGAAACCTAACCTGAACAACTGTTTTGGCCACTATGGTTAAAACTGTGTGCCGATGTACTTATATGAAACAACTGTATTGGCTAATTAAAGTACTTTTGACTTGCGATAAATAAAGGTTTGTTTGTGAAATTTCTTTTTATTTAGAAGACAAATAAGTGTATCTGCGTAAGTCCCCGCAGGCAGGCGCCCTCAAGGCCTGAAAATCTAAGTAGAGTTGCTGTATAGGCTTCCTACCGGAGCCAGAGTTGTTCATCTGTTTTCCACGTTCCGCCGCGCCGCTACTCGCCAAATTCGATCACGTGACAAAAACAAACAAACAAAGGATCCAGCGCTGTGCAGGAAAGCCTCTGCTACGGCCGCTCCGCATTTTCGTTAGCCTCTAGCTGCTAACTAGTCACTAGCAAACTGCGCTAATGATCTTTACTTTTGCATGAGGTCGTATATCATCCATTTATAGGTCGTGTTTCATTTATTTTTATCCACCTGAGCATTGCGACGACAACGAAGACAGGCGGTTGTCTTTTGACGAAGAGCAGGCAGCGAAGACGACGAAGAGAACAAAAATAGACGTCACAGGTCTGACACCAGAGGCTGACGCGGAACACTCGCTGAACCACGGCAGCATGAGTGTATGCCACCGCATACTGAACCTAAGGGGACTAGGCCTTTGCGCACTGCGCGGCACGGGCCAGGCCAACGGCTGAGCCCGGTCCGACCTGAGCGCCGGGCTCGGGCCCGGGTAGCACGCAATTTCTTTGGGCCTAAGCGGGCCCGGGCTTGAACAAACAATTTTTCGGGCCGTGGCGGTACGGGCTGCCCCGTCCCGGCCACGGCCCGTGCCGCGGCTGGGCAGTCGTCTGTCGCAAATTCTCTGCTCTACTCTGCTCTGCTCGAGTCAAAATACACTGTGAAACCTGCCCCGGTGAAGTTTGTCGTTCTTTAGGACTATGCAAGGGACGTTATTCTCGGTATGGACTTCTTGTGCGAATATGGCGTCATCATCGACCTGGAACCAAACAGGTCGACGCTACGAAAACCTGCCCTTCCGCTGGAGGAACCAGAGCGACATCATGCGTGGTCCTCGTCCTCGCTGACCATGTAAACCTTGATTATAATGCAATTAAATGCAAAGGTGCAAGTGAGCTGGACAAGAATGACGAAAATAATCCTGGAAAGGGGAACAAGGGGGACAAAGGACAAGCGCAATCTCCAAGCACAGCTAGGTAGAATGGTGCGCGACCGCACCAGTCGCCTAGCGGTCGCGCAACAGTCACCTAGCTGTGTTTGGAGATTTGTGTTTGTCCTTATCCTCTTGTTCCTCTTCGGAGGTTATTTTCGTCATTTAGACCTGCCGCCACTATCGTCTGTTTTTGTACCCGTTGGGACCGATGAAGTTTTCTGCGCCGAAATTCTGCTTGAGGGCAGCGTCAAGTTGCTTCTAGGAAGAAGGATTGGCGCTGCAAGGTGCAACAAAGCTTCATGACGGGCGTGCACTGGTCCTCGTTATAAGATTTCCACAAGAGCCGCAACACCTTGCTAAAGGTACAGCCATGGGCCACATTAGGGGACTCAGGAACACAGCGCCGATAGTGCATCTCGGACGACCGTCTTCATTTCAGCACCATAGAACGCCACCCTCGCAACTTGACATCGACCACAAGCGTCCGGCTACTCGAACGACGACAGTCCTCAGGCTTTACGTCGAATTCGACGAGTCTTCACCACGTCCTCAGGGGTTCGACAAACGACGGTAGCGAAGCACCTCATTGTCACCGACGACGATACCCTCCCTGTTCACCAGTCGCCGTGCCGAGTCTTTTGAAAGAGTGACGGGTCATTCAGCAGCAAGTTCAGGAAATGCCCGACGACGACATTATCCAACCCCCAAAAAGGTCCTTGGGCCTCTCCAGTTGTGCCTCTTAAGAGAAGAAGGACGGAACTTTGGGTTGTGCGCGGACAACCGTCGTCTGAAGCCGTGACCAAAAAACGTGTACGTATCAGCTTCTTCGTATCGACGAAACGTTAGACCGGTTCCGCCACTCCCAATATTTTTCGTAGATTGGCCTGAAGACTGGCTACTGGCCGATTGAAGTCGACGAACGCGACCGCGAGTAAACTGCCTTCCGTCACGCCGAGCGGATTGCTTCAGGGAGTTCAATATGACGCCTTTGGACTTTGTACACCATGTCACCTTCAAGCGTGCTAGACGGTTCCGTGAAAGTGGCCAAGCTGCCTCGTCTACCTCGATGACGACGTCGTCATTTCCACGGAATGTCGACGAACACCTCAGACGCCTTCGGGCCGTGCTTCCTCCATCAAATCTCGGGGCTGATGCTCAAGACATCAAAGTGTCGTTTAGCCTATGGCGAACTAAAGGTCTGCGAGTCGTTGCCAGAGCAACGAAGGTATTCGCCCTGACCCCGAGAAGATGCGCGCCGTGGCGGAAGTTTTGCCGTCGTCCGGCGAAGGCCATACAAAGATTTCTGCGAAGCGCATACTCATAGGCGGTTTGCGAGATTCCGCAAAGCTGTCGCGCGCAACCGACACATCTCACGACGACACCATAAGAGTTCGAGTCGATACAGATGAGCATTGGCTCTTCGACGAGTTGAAGCGAAGACTCCAGACTAAAGCACTGCACGGGCCTACTTTTGAGGCCCCGCCGGACCCGGGCCTGCTGACTCTCAGTCTTACCCAAACCGAACCCGACCCGATGGGATGCCTACATGATCAGCCCCGGCCCGGACCCGGCCGAACCCGTCTCGATGGGATTCCCACTTGATCAGGCCCGGCCCGCACCCGGCCCGATGGGATGCCTACCTGATCAGGCCAGGCCCGGTACGGGCCGGGCTCCGGCGAGAGTGCATTTGATTTGTTTACTAATGGCATGAAAGACGCCGTCATATCGCAGTCACGTGGTGAATATGCGAAAGCTTACACAAATATAAAAGATGTAGCTTATATTTGCTGGCCAGAGGGCGTTTTTTTTTCTTCTTCAAGAGTTTGAAAAAGACAGGAAATGACAATCGTACTCTCCTGTGACCGGGTTGCCCTCGTGTTCTTGCCTGCTGGCAGCTGTCATACTATGCTGATGGAATCTCTAGGATACTCCGTGTCTTCATGTGGCCTTTCTTAGTCCAGAACAGCGTTCTTTATTTCAAGATTATTTTAGTGGTGACGTAGCGAGTTTGTACTTCGGCTTTTTCGTTTTTTTTCACATATAAACGATTAATGCGTTAGCATTGTCTTTTGACCGTTTTAGAAAGTGTGCTACACCATTATTCGAATCAGGCCAGGGCCAGCACCTCCTAGACAGCTTTCAAGTCTGCGCGTCAAGTGACATCCCGGAGGCTTCGCACGTGCGCTGATTGGATGCGAGTGCCACGTCAGCGTTCGCGTGGTACTGTGATAGGAAACGAGTCTCACGCGAACGCTGACGCGACACTCGCATCCAATCAATGCCCGTGCAGGCCTACGAGACGTGACGTCATGTCACGTTACACGCAGGCTTGAAAGCTGTCTAGGAAGTGCTGCCCGGCCCGGCAACAATGTGTGATACGCGGTCTAAGTCCGGCCCAGACCCAGAAGCAATCCGTTCCACCCGGCTCGGGCTCTGTCCACGGGCCGGTCCTGGCCCGAACTTTCGTGTTGGCCCGGCCTCGTGCCGAGCTCTACTCCAGACGCTCTTATCCTATAGGACATTTCGACCAATTCGCGGAGACCGAAATTCACAAGGACGCAAGTATTACGAGACTCGGAGAGGAGCCGGTCTAACTGCAGGAGGGCACAGAACGAGTAAGTCGCCTGCGCCAGTCGGGCATTCTCAAAGGCCGAGAGCAATTACTCGGCGACCGAGAAGGAATGCCTTACTTTGGTCTGGTTGATAACCAGGTTCCGCTCGTACCTGTACGGGAGCCCGTTCCGAGTTGTCACAGATCACCATTCGCTCTGTTGGTTCGCCAACATTAGAGACCCGTCAGGATGCCTCGCTCGCTGGAGTCTACGATTGCCAGAATTCGACATGAATGCCGTGCATAAGTCCGGCCGCAAGCACAGTGACGACGACTGTCTCTTGAGAGCCCCCGTTAAGTCAACTCCCGCTAGCACTGCCGACGACGACGACGACGAAGTTTTCATCGGTGCCGTTGATATGAGTGACACGGCAGCACTCCAGCAGGGCGAGCCTCAACACAGCAGATTGATCGAGCACTTAGAGGGCCGAGGAGGCGCAGTACCCTGTATCTTCTGCAGAATCCTGCCAACCTTTGTGCTGGTACAAGGTGTACTCTACAAAGAAAACTTCGACACCAGTCACTCAGGGCGGATATTGGTGATTCCCAGTAACCTTCGTGAAGACGATTTTCTAGCCTGCAATGACGATCCTAAAGCGGGACACCTTGGATGCAGCAGGACACTCGCCAGGATTCGCGAGAAGTACTACTGGCCCAATCTCCCGAAGACTTTCCATTTCTACGTCCGATCGCGCCATGAGTGTCAGTGACGTAAGAAACCCGCGACCAAGCCGGCGGGACTCCAGCAGCCAATTGCGTCTTTGACCACATCATTTCAGCAAATCGGAATGAATTTGCTTGGACCATTCCCACCATCGACACAAGGCAACCAGTGGATAATTGTGGAAACCGGATTACCTCACACGATACGCTGAGACAAAGCCCTTCCGTCGCGAACTGCCGTGGAAGTTGCCAAGTTTTTCATCGAGTGCATCGTCCTTCGGCACGGTGCCCCCGAGGTCCTGATCACTAGCCAGGGATCATTGTTCTGACACAGCTGACCCAAAACATCCTTCGACTCAGTCAAACCAGTCACCGTCGTTCCACTACGTACCACCCGTAGACCAACGAACTTACGGAGCAACTCAACAAGACCATTGCGGGTACGATCTCCATGTACGTCAATGTAGACTACAAGACATGGGACGAGGTGTTTCTCTGTGTGCGTTAGCCTACAACACGGCGGTTCAAGAGCCACTGGAGTTACATTTTTCCAGCTGGCACATGGTCGAAAGGTAACAACCATGGTCGACGCGATGCTGCCCCACAAGCCAGCTGAAAATGGGAACAACGAAGCCAAGGTGGTTGCTCAATGGGCCGGAAGAAGTCCTCGAGCTCGCCCCACTCCGCATACAAGGCCAGCAACACGTCGACGATGGCCGCTACAACCCCTTCGTCACCGGGGCGTCCACTTCAATTCGGTGACTGGTGTCGGTAGTGGACGCTCGTCCGTCGCTGCGGCCTCAGGGAGAAACTGTTAAACACGACACTTTAGACCACACAAGGTACTTCGTCGCCATGGGGAACTCAACTACGAAGTGATACACGACGGAACGCATGCTTCATCACAACGCCGACATCGACCCGAGTTGATTCACGTCGTTTGACTCAAGCCATTCACACTCTGGGACTCTGAACTTTCTGTTCCAAAAAGTATAATTCTTAGTGTTCTTTTAGTTTGTCTAATTTCTTGTATGTTGCTTCAAGACGTTGTTCTTTTTAAAGGCGGGAGTAATGCCACGCTCAACGCCAAGCGAGCGCGTTCGTGGCCGAGTGGTTAGCGTGCTTGGCTTTCACGCGGAGGCCGTTCGACACCTGGGAGCGGACGCGTCTTTCTTTATTGCTTTCAATTTAGCGTTCTCGTAAATTGGAGGATCTTATCGTCTGATTCAGGTACGAATGTTTTCCTAGCCGAACATTCTACGCCGAATGTTCCAGAAACCCACGTGGGTACAGGGTGAGCCGGGGTCAGACCTCACCCGGCGAGTCGATCCTGCTGTTATGACGCCATCAACGCCTGCGACGCTAACTTTCTTCTATTTTGTTTTGGGCGCTAGTTCGCACCATTAAACGTTTAGTTGGTCCAGTTATTCGCCGCCTCATCATTTGTCATTCGTGACACTATGAAAGCCGTAAAAAATCGCGCCTTTTTTTAGTCCTACCTTGTGCAGGCATATTTTAAGGTCTTAACAAAGTCTCTGACTAATCAATCACTAAATTTTATTTGTAGACACTAATGAGTGGTGTGCAAAAAGAAGACGCAAGAACACTTTTAAAGCGATGTATTTTTTACATATGTAATACATACGTTCCAGTTCATCCAAAGACGACTGCAGGCACCACCATGTCGCTCGAAGTACCAATAATTTATATCGTGTTAATCAGCTTGACCGGGGAAGAAGGCGGGCGGTATATTGGAGCTTCAATAATCAAGCAGTCCAGTAAGTCTGTTCCCGCTTTTCTTCTGAGACTGACTGAACAATTGAATTCGCTGTGCAACGCGCCTACATCTCCAGAGAGCTCACCAAGAACCAAAATATGGCGTCGACAAAGCACGTCTAAATATAGTGAAAAAACACAAAAAAAAGAAGAAAAGAGTCTGACTTGAAGTTAGTCCTCGAGCATTCGAAATAAGCAAGTTTAAAGTCATGCTCAATATCTTTGTCAGTTTACACGCCACGCCAATCTCTGAACACCTTTGTGCTTGGCCTTCCCCATGATTTCGAGGGAGTAGGCAGACTGACTGTTTCAGGGTGCGTACAAGGAGGACGATTTGCCTTAAGCTCAAGGGTGTCAAACCCCGGCCTTCGGAGACGATCCGTACTGCCCACCGACGGTCGCGGTCTAGCCAGCGGCGCCGGGCCCGCGGCCCGCTGCTAAAACTAAAAAATAGGCGCGAATAAAAAAGAAGAGAAAAAAATCATTGTTACGGGCTTCAAAAGCCCAGGCGAAGATATAAGAACGATTGAAAGAAAATCGCCATCAAAATGCGGGTTCTCTCGCCATAATATTTGTTGTACTTTGTAATCACCAGCATTACTATTCGTAGTTTCCTGTTTCAGGTCAGTTCATCAGAAGTAGCATTTTCCTCAGTATTTTTCTACCCCTGTGTTAATATGCTTGAAAGTTCACATGCGCTTGGATTTATACCGGGTGCGTTGTCTGGGTCATAATTATTATAATGTTATAATTAGCAACATATTGCATTTGAATCATACATGGGTAAATTACTTTCAAAATGTAATTTAATTACAATTACAATTATTTTGCTCCAAAAGTAGTTTAACTACAATTACAATTACTACTACGCGAAAGTAATTCATTACAATTACAAATTACTTTTAAAAAGTAATGCAATTACTTTACAATTACTTATTTCTGAGAGCTACCCACCTTGGGCCATATAACTTTAAACGAGTTATATGGCCGCTGTATAAATGTCACGTATTGTACTTTTCTTTTATTAAATTTGTTAAATGAATTATAGAACTTAACAGTTTGGAGTACTGAACTCCTACATTCTTATATTCTCAATAAATAAAAATAAATTTTTATTATATTTTTATTTTATTTTAAAACAAGCTCTTGACAGTCTAAAACCGCGGTTTGTAGAGTTTTTGAATCTCGTCCAATCAGGTTGAGAAACGGTTGAAAGGGTTAGGGGTTGGAGCAAACAGTAAATCATGAAAATTAATGCAGAAAGGTAGACGAGGATTGGGAGAGGGAAGAGCAGTGTAGCAACAACGGTTGGAAGTAAGGTGGGGTGAGTCGTGTTAATGAGACCTGCTGCTTCTTCGCCTCGATGTTAGAGTAGCACAACTTACTGTAAGTGGTACCAACAGACAAGCTAGAGTAGAGGGACATGAAGAACTCATAAAGAAAAGAGAATAATTTCATGGACAATAAAATCCCCAACCTTGACTGAAATATGTAAGCGAATATGCTAGTGACGAAGACGCGTAAGGAGAACCTCGAATCTCCCCGCCTCGACCGGATGATGTCATCGGAGCCCAACCTGCTCGACTTCGAACCCCGATGCCCCCTGATGGGAGTGAGAAATAAGAGAGACCCCTAGGAACGCGAGCAACAGGAAGCGAACGAGACGAAGAGACAGATTTCAACTGCGATCCGAACGAAACCCGACGTGAATGTAGCCCTCATTTATCAAATTATTTCTCAAATTTTTCATTAAATCGTTTTACAGTTTACAAAACCGTTCATTCCGTTCTATCCCAGCCTCTCTTTCCCATTCCTCCTTTCCCTCCTTTTGAGCAGGTTGGGATACACTCTCTCCCCTGTCACTTTGGCTGTACTGCCGTCCCCGTGGTCAGGGAGGAAAAGCGCCGGCGCCGTAAAATCTTGCAAAGTAATTGTAATTGTGCCTGAAATTTTGCAATTACTGACGCTAGAAAGTAATTAAATTACAATTACAATTCCTTTTAGCTAAAAGTAATTAATTACAATTACAAATTACCAGGAAAAGTAATTAAATTACAGTAATTCAATTACTGTAATTGAATTACTACCCAAGTATGATTTGAATATAATGTATATTTATTCATCCATCATAATATATCTATTTTTAATTTTTACTTTTCGTCAAATATTTTGTATGCAAGCGCTCAATTAGGCGTCTAGGTTAACATTTAGGTTAACATGTCCACAATCCGTCCCCTTGGACAAAACGTCTGGAGAACTCTGTTTTTGCTGAAAGGTCTAGTCACTAGCTACTATAAACAAAAGTTTTGATCGGATATAATAAACACAATGCAACGTTTCAAGCCAAGAATGCCGAGTTGTGTAGCTGAACAAACACACGCTTGACTTTATCTGCGCTTGGTGACTGGCCAAGCGTTTTTTGCAGAAAGCAGTGATTAACTCAACGGGCTTCCTCCGCAAGGCTGCGCCATTGATTGAGCTTGGAAATGCACGATGACTGCGGACAACAGAAATCAATGATAAGCGCTTGAGTGTTTTGTGGGGACGAATAAATTCAGTATGTGGGCGTCTGTCTGATTAGACCGCCTAGCATTTGTTTGCTTCAGATTGTAGGCCTTACAGCCTCTTTCTCAGGCTCCAATTATTTGCATATATTGCCACGGCGTTGTATCCAGTCAAGCGTACATGACGCGCCTTTCTTTATGTAGACAGAGCAAAGAACATCAAGCAAGAACCAGTCAAATTCAATTTTACATAATTTGCTTGCCTTTGCTATCACGTGCTACAATATGGCTTTCACTGTTGTTCTTTTCATCCACATCGGTATTTAGGCTCAGCGGCGTTCCTAGAAAGAATAAAATGGCGAGTGAAAGAGATGTAACTTTGTAGCCTTTTTGGTCGCCAATTACGAAGCGAAGTAGTATAAAGTGAACACAGAAACTGCATCTATTTAATTTTATTGAAACTAAAAACGTGAAAGAAATAAAAAAACAAAACACCGTGGGAGCCTTTTTTATGACTCCAGCCCCTACAAGGGATCCGTTGCACAGCAGAAACTGAAATGTTGTGAATCAGTGCGATTAATATATATATATATATATATATATATATATATATATATATATATGACAAAAGTCTGTCTATCCGTCCGTTCATTTTCCGCTACCTCTACGGGAAAACTGAATTGGTGTTTAGCTGACGTATACGTCATTTGATGTCACGTGGCGACTTATGCACCAATTCAGCTTCCCCGATAAATTTAACTTAAAAACTGATGTCATGTGACCTGACGTTACGTGACCTATGCTTTAATTCAATCTTCCCTCTAAATTTAGCGGGAAAATTGATGTCACGTGACCCCGACGTCACGTGACCTATACTCAACTTCACTTTCCCTGCTAAATTCAGCGGGAAATTTGATGTCCTGTGACATGAGGTCGCGAGACCTGTACACGAATTGCTTCCCCGCTCGATATACCGGGTAATTTGATTAAGATAAAGGTTCTTCACTCTTCGAAACGAAGGTTTAATGCCTTCTATATATTTTTAAACGTTCGAACCTTAATACTGCATTTTATGCATTATAGGATTTTGGAGGTAAATTTCGCTTGCCTAATTTGTTTTCGTTATGCAATATTCGAATGTAATGCATGAATTAAAACAAAATACTAGTTACATTAAGTGAGAAGTCTCTGCATGAATAAATTAACACCACAGACTAAATAAGTTTGTGCCCACCCAACCATTTCATTTTATAAGGGTCAGCAGGTCCAAATATGATTATGATAAAGTACCACTGTTTTTCGTCGTGTAAAACAAGTACAACCTTATATTAAACAACACAAGTCTACGAAAAAAGCGTATAAAACGGGATAGAAAAAACGCAGCTTGCTCTAAATTGAATCGAATTTGGCCTCACAAACGTACTTTAATAATGTTGTATGAAATATTACTTTTTGGACCAATGAGAGCTTTTTGGGGACCAACATTACGAACACAGCACATATCGCTGCGGGAATCCACTGGTTTGAGGAGGGCGTACTAGTTAAAAATATACGCATTTTACAATATGTCTTGTGGAAACACCAGTAAGTTTCTCACCGTAAGCCAGAGTTGAAATGACGAGAAGAATATTCAGAAGAATCATTATGCTGAACAGTTGAGAGTGATCTGGTAACGTAAATTCTCACCAGACGCAAGTTTTATAGATTTGAGAACAACTGAAAATATTTCTATAGGACAATAGTAAAAGCCTCTCTCAGCCGGTTTCCGCAACGGTCGGAACGTTAAGCGCTTCTCAATTTTTTAATATATTGACGTCAATAAATATAAGCTATTGTTCGAGACAATACGTTATTTATTTTATCTTTATGTAAAAATGTAAGATGTTCTCCAGGAGAAAAGATATCAGGATAGATTTGTTGCAAACCAGCTGCTGGTCGCATTGTCAACAATCGCAGACGGAAAGGAGCTCCGACGAGATATTTTTTGGAGTTCTATTTCACCTTTTCTCTCATTGTTATTCGCTCTAAACAGAGGTCCCTGAACTTTAAGGAGGTGTTATATAAAACATATTTTAATATTGTGCCCGACATGCGTATGAAATTTTTTAAAGCGGAGGGGGTTTCCGCTCCCAAAAAGCATTTGTGAAAGCAGCCATTGGTTTAGTATAACAGTGGTGGCAATATCTAATTAGGAGACGTAAAGCCTACGCTTCGATTCACCTTAGGTCCAGACGAAGCCGACGCTACGAGCTGACGGAACCAATTAGACAGCATCAAAAATGCACCATCATGGTGTTCGTCATATTTCTGTACGTGTTCCATCATCGGTTGAAGCAATCATAAACAGTAAAGGCCCAGTGACTTGCGCTTTTCACGCTGCTTGATTGGCCCCATTAGCTCGTAGCGTCGGTCGCCTCTGGACTTCAGCTGAAACGGAGTATGGTAGCACGGTCGCGAATTTTCGCAACAATGATCCCGATGGCTACGCTACTTTGCCGCGGGCCAGTTTGAGAAAACGTCCTTCGTGCCAATGATTGGTATACATTGTCTCTGTCTAATAGAGACGAGAAACACACGTACCAGAGTAGGGCAAAGTCTAGCAGCGTTTTTAGACTCCCTAAGGCCACCACAGCAATGTAAGAGTAAAGTCTTACCTACCGGTAATGGGATCTCAAGAGCCTAGGGCGGAAAGACCCCCCCCCTCCCACACACACACATACACGCACGCACACATTATTGTTTCCGTAGACATAAAGCGTATTCGTCACATGCACACGTGACGAGCACGCTTCAAGCTTCAGTTCAGGCACGCAAGCAAAAATTAACTTTTCTTTCGTCAAAAAAAAGAAAATGAAAGACGTTTGTAATTTTTTGTAATGGGATATTGGAGCGCAGCTCTTGAGGAGGAGGAAATGAGGTTATGGAAAGAAAGGTATGACCCTCCTCCCTTTTTTTTCTAAATTTCCGGCTAAATTTCTTCGCTACATTTAGCGGGAAAATTGACGTAACGTGGCCTCAGCACCAATTCAGTTTCCCCACTAAATTTAGCGGGGAAACTGTTACGCCCGTGATGCAACGCGCGCCGTTACGCCGAGGGCGACGGCGACGCCGCTCACCTGGAAACGAGCGCCTAAGAGCTGCGCTCTAAAAAAACCGTTCTTAAGCCGACCGGAACCGTAGTAAAACCCCGCTTCCGGTACAGCAAATGCCGTGCACGACATCGGCTGCGTCTCATCAAGGAGGCTGAGCATTCCTTCTCG
>JAZHYW010016153.1:0-21711 GCA_037355805.1 Ixodes ricinus | reverse complement strand
CCAGACTTGTACACGTTACTGAAAAATAGTAAGGAATTACATTTACAATTACTCAAGGCTAAATTGTAATTTATTACAATTACAATTACCCTCCCATAAAAGTAAGTGACCGTTACCCCCAAAAGTAATCCGTTACTTTCGTGGCGTTACTTTCAAAGTTATTTTCCTCAATTAAGAAACAAAGGAAAGGGGGTTATTCAAGTTATTATTGTTGCCACCTGTTCCATGTACTGACCTTGAGTATTTTGAGCAACAGCTGTCGTTAAACATTTTGCGTTATTTCTTATTGAAGATGTCCACTGATACGCTGAACACCCTTTGAATTGAGGCACTGGATGGGAGTACCATATTGTGCCTCACGAATGTTTTATGCTCTGTATTGAGCTTTTTCAGCGAAGCAATGGAAGTACTATTTACCTCGAAGATAGAGCAATGCTTCGTCGTTGCAGCCGTTGCCTGATATTTGAGAGTTTTAGTAGAGTTGGTACAGTAAGGTGATAATTAAATAATAAATAAGGTTTGGCTCGATATTCTTCTTCCTTTGGTTCTGAACAGGTCGAGCCTCGGTTGAGACGTTGGTGAATAAGAAAAAGTTTCCAATATTTAAATATAAGTAATCGAGAAACAAACAACAACAGGACACTCATAACAACAATTAATTAGAACGTTGGTTAAAACAAGGAAATGTAAACGCACGTTTGCCGTGTGTACCTTTCTTGATGCCGTTCAAAAACGCACGGAGCACGGACCGACTGCAGTTTACTCCGGTGTTCTCCAGATAAACGTCCGCTGATGCCACGGGCAGCGAAGGGCAGAGAACTAAGTAAGCCGCGCGATGGCCCCACTCACGAATTTCACTCTCTCCTCAAGCCCAGAATATCAAGTCTACGTCAGCCACCATCATGTTTTATTTGTAAAAATATCAGCTTGAGATAAGATGCGTCCTGCTGGGGTAAAAACAGGAAGGAAAAAGGAAGACTATTACCATTTTCGAAGTGCTCGCAAAAAGCTGACTCACAAAAAGGGTAACTGAGATGCAGATAACCTGGCTGGAATTCACAAATAAAGTGGGCCAACCCTAGAAGTCGGACTACAAAAAAAAAAGTAAGTAGCTTTTAAAACAGGGTCAAATAAGGTGAAAGAAGCAGAAAAAAATACATCCTGTTTTCTAAGAGAAGATGATAAGTGTGCATCGACGAACGAGGATGCTTGGGGCAATAACACCTTCACATATTATCACATCTCTTTTAGTGGATTTTAGGGTAGACGGAGCGTTGTCTCGTGTTGTGACATTATGAAAATGGTCCTAGTCACTATAACCGAGAAGGACATTGTTAATTCTTGTCTGTGCACTTAGCGCCTTGAGCTTCTCGAAGAGGCATACAATCACTTGGTGACTTCCTCTCCCCGCCTTCGATCGCAAAAAAAAAAAACAACACACACACACACACACTAAAAAAAGCGGATATAACTTGCCCCCCCCCCCTTTTTTTGTTTTTGTTTTTGCACAAATGTTTATTTGGATCTTTTGACATTGTTGTTAGGGTCTAAAAAAATAGATTCAGGGGCTTGGTGTTGCAAAAAAAGGCTTTGCGGAACTGAAGAGTGCCAAGCCTCCCTTTGCGCTGGTCAATTCGCGTGACAGTGTCACTGCGCTCAACTTTACCAAAATGAAAACGACCTTTTCTTTAGAAGGGGAAGGGGGGGGGGGGGCTGGTCCTGAAAAAAATGTAACGGATTACAAGGAATCCGTTACGTAAAAAATGTAAGGGAATTACTTTAAAATTACTCTAGAAAATATGTAATTATTCCGTTACTAAATTACCGATAAATGTAAGGGATTACAAGTAATTTCGTTACTTGTAACGGATTACGTACAAGTCTGCTTCGAACGCACTAGCACTTTGTAGAGTCCCATTTCCAGAGACACCGCGCCGCACACGAACGAAGGTAAACAATCAAGATGGCGGTGTGTTCCCCGTGTTGTCCCCGCCGTCAGGGAGGGGTGACAGGATGATCGGACAACAAATTGGTCAACACGGTTTCCGGGCGGCAGCAACATGTATCCCGACTGTGGTTGTTGCCGCGATGTGACAGGTCGCCGGCAACACAGTTTCCTCGTGTTGCCGGATAGAGTTTCTCAACTCTTGCCTCAGTGTGGCCAGGGCATTTAAGTTTATCTTTCTAAGCTTTGTTTGCTAACATTTTATCATAACTTCTAATATCGTAAAAGCTAAGCCAGAGGAAAGGACGAGGTCAGTCACGTCCATTTTGTTTAGATTTCATTATATTAGTATATATCAATGTCAACACGCTCGTCCAACTCTCCATCATCACTCCTCGTTCTAAAATAGTCTAACCATTCCAAAGTAGAACTAATGTGTTTTATCATTGTTCACTCTTTCCTGGGTGGAACGTTCTTTTCAAGAAGTTATCTTAGATCCCGCACAACGTTTCTTCTGAATTTCGAGGGCTTGAGTTTCCGATTCTTGTATTTTCTTGACAGGATTGTGTCAAACACGTTCAATTTCTGGTTAGGTAACGTTTACGTGCGTACTTTTTGTACGTGTTCGACTTATTTGCTCGTACTTTCAACTGGATTGTAAATGTTGTTTTATAATTATGCTTGCTGTTTTTATTAATGTGTGTGTGTGTGTGTGTGTGTGTGTGTGTGTGTGTGCGCGCGTGCGTGCGTGTGCGTGTGTGTGTGTGCGTGTGTGTGTGTGTGCGTGCACGCGTGCGTGCGTGCGCGTGTGCGTGTGCGTGTGCGTGCATGTGTGTGTGCATGCGTGCGTGCGTGCGTGTGTGTGTGTGTGTGTGCGTGTGCGTGTGCGTGTGCGTGCATGTGTGTGTGTGTGTGTGTGTGTGTGTGTGTGTGTGTGTGTGTGTCTTTAAGGCTGCAGCTTTATTCTTTGGTCTACATGGTATTTTCCAATGCGTGGACCAGAAATGATTATCCGCGAAAAGTACGTATCACGGACAAAATAGGTTAATGTCGTATTTGTCTTTGCTAAGGGGTCCATTTGGGAAAATTATTAACTTTATGACTAGTCTATTAATTACTTTTAAATGATTACTTTTTGGTTAGTGAATTTAGATGTGGGGTTTCAATTAAAACATTGCGTGGAATTATCGAAAAGCCCTAAATCAAATGATTTCAGAGCGATGTAAGGCAGGTACAACGTTTTATGACGTTCGGAAGAAACGATCAATTTGGAAGCGTTTCTAAGTCTCGGCTGTCAATCCGAGCGCATGTTTCCTTCAGCGGTCCTGCCCCCCATGGCCCAGGCGCACAGCCTTACCTCCCTGGTAGGAGGGATGGGACGAAAGCCACGGGGGCGTGGAAGGGGGGGGGGGTAGTATCGCTAGTGCAAAGATGCGCTCCTAGAGAAACGAAAACCTAGAAACGCGCTCAAATTAAGCGCGCGCCAAAAACGCGGAAGACCTACGGCAGACGCTCTTGCATGTCGCGTCTTGTAAAGCGTTCAATCTCCGCTCAACAGACGCTACTTTCTTGGGCCATTCATGACGCTAGCATTCGGAGCGTTCATGCGGCGGCGAAGTGAAGAAGCACAGATTGATAGCCTAGTTTATACACGGGAGAACTACATAGACAAAAAAGGATACACAGGAGGCTTATTGAAACCGCTAGAACGAAACAAAAAAATAAGAAAAAAATGTGAGAAGCAGCTTTAGTAATTACTTTACACAACGAAGGGAAGACATGGGAGAACAAAAGCATTAACGCTACGTCGTCGTTCAGTGTTGCTTTGGCTAACAGCTCACTCGCTGTCCGCCTGTTAAGGGGAAGCTGATCGCATCTTTCACATAGGTTTTATCAAAGTACGCGGTCCCACTCTGGCAATATATTTTGGTTTTGGTTATATTTTGTGCCTCTAAGCGATATCAGACGTTTAGTTTGGTTCGGCTTTTGACCAGAGTTTCCCTTCAAGCTATCGTGACTATAGCATTGTAGCCTCAAGAAAATTACAATTCCTTTGTGCCTATCAGAGCTTAAAACTTTCAGACGTATCGAAATTAGGACAAACATCAGAAATGAGTTGAGTGCAGTGCAATCTTTCGTGGATTTGAAATTGTTTTAAAGCAGTGAGCGCCATAATAGATCCCTTCCTATATTTTGCCTCATGTAGGAGGCTGTGGAGCCCCAGCACAATGGCGTACACAAAAGACGTACGCACAAACTAAAACAACGTCAAGCGCACTTTCTTCGTTTGGTCGGATTGTACCTTATAAAAGATGTTCGACTTACTTAAGCGTAAGTACATGACACGTTCCCTTGCACAAACTGTTTTAAATAACCGTGATTATCGATATACTTGTTACGGCTAGTATGTGTAAGAAAGAAGCAAATTTCAATACGCCTAAATTGATGCGTAAAGGTTATTCATAAATGGCTATAATCATTCAAATAAAACAAAATTATTGTCACAATAAGAGGGCTAGGGGAACGCCGAGTGTTTCGGTCGCCCTCCTTTCTTTTCTTTTTATTTATTATGATTATTTTGAACTTCGTTGCATCGTCGCCTTTCAACCAGCCGCCTCGGTGGCTCCGATGGCGAGAGCGTCGGCCTACGGATCCCCATGTGGCGGGTTCGAATCCCGGCCGAGGTGCCCGCAATATGACGGAGGCTTATTGCGGAGAAGACGCCGTGTAACCGAGCTTTCGGTTGCACGTCAAAAGATCCCCAGGTGGTCCAAATTAATCCTCAGTCCTCCGCTGGGGCGTGCCAGATGCCCGTCGTTGGTTTGGCACGTAAAACCCCCAAATTTGACTTTGACTTTGTCGCCTTTCAACCATCTCGCAGATTGCTGTTGCGCCAGACACTGAGAAAAAATGGCTCGCTTGAACATGTGAACGGTTATCGCAATTTCGGCGCATCGGTAGATGATTGATTGCTGGTTTGTCTTATTTGTAATTGCGGCATTTACATGCATATTACTTTTGTGAGCTTAAAGGCATTATGAATGATAAGCTTGAAGTCATAGTTGGTATAAAAACAAGCTATCGTTGTTCGTTGTCCCTATGAGTTTTAGAAGATAAATACATTATTTAAAGCAGACATTTATTTTTAAAAATAAGCTCAGCAGACCTCATAACTAACACTTTAAGTCATATATTGATATATTCATGTTATATACAAAAAATGGTAGAGACGGCTTGAAGCTGAGCTAGTTGGTTCATGCTTGTTAAGGTGCCAGCTGAACGTTTTAAGGACTGGTATACCTGCGAACTGGTATACCTGCGAAGAGCCGCACACTCGACAGGCACATGAAAGAAGAGAAAGAGTGGGAGACGAAGGTTCAGATATAGAAGAAGAGGAAGAATCCGTTCAGCGCGATATGTAGACTAAAGAGAAAAAAGATTTCATTAAATAGTTGCTAGTCCAGCGGTGTGTCTGCCTTTTTTGTTCGTCTCTGTGTGTGTGTCCTTAAAACGGTCAGCTGGCACCTTAACAAGAATGGTAGAGACTTTGAGCCGGAAGTACGTCACGTGGAACCACTCTCTAATACTTTTTTGTTATGTGAGATAAAGATGCACCTATCGGTATTTTAATATGTAAATGAAGGGGTAAATTGTTTGAAAAGCAAACCTTGCAGCATCTTGTAGGACGAATAGATTTGTCATGTATCTCACCATTCACTGTGGAGACTCTTGGGAGGCATTTAACTTAGCGCACGCCGCAACGTCCCCAACACTGGCGTTTTCCATCTTGGGCGCTGAACCATATTTCTTCAGCACACTGTGGTAAAGCATTCCAGTTCCATGTGATATGTCACAAATCTGAGCTTGGCTTCTGTCACGAGTTTAAAATATGTAGGTAAGGAAGTGAAATAACAGGTTAATTATTATCAGGTATAACGAATGCATAACGAAGTACAACTTGCAACTTTCAGATTAAATATAGCTCTCATTTGCACGAATATAACATCAAAGTTAAACCGGTTTTAATTTGAGCTTAGAGTGAAGCAACAGTGGACTGATATCTCCGGAGTATCATTTCTAAAGACATCAAACTTTACACTAGCAGAGGATACTGTATGTAATACCTTGTTAAGGAACGGTACGTAAATTACGCAATCGCTCTTCAGGAAGCGGACTGGACGTGTGTCAAGTGGCTCGTCCTCTTTTGGCGGACTGTCATATCTAACAACACTTTCAGTCTGCTAATGTAGAGCAGCTCCGGATCTTCGACCACTTGGTTAATGGTCTGCAGGCAGTGATTTTTATTGACTCAAGATGCATGCTACTTTTGATTCTTGCATATCTGTTAAAGTGTTGAGACCGAATTATTTTCCATTTCTGTTCCTCTGCGTCCTTTTACTCTTGTTCCGTATTACGGTAACTATATATGTTTCACCTACCTCGAGCTCTTTGTGGGCCTCTTGCACTGACGTTCTTGGCATGTCAGCCACGCGTGGCATGCTTTGCCGATCCAGAACATTGAGAGGTTTCTTTGCAGATTCTGCTTTGCTTCTTCGCTGCCTCGTTTTACCTCAAGCATTCAGGAGATGAATAGAGACACTTTGGGTAGTATTAGTTACTCAAATAAATCATTTACATTTTCACATGGAACGAGTAGAACTTGGAAAACACGAAGAGAAGTTTCTAAGATTAATACGTGCACACTTTAACATACCAAGGGCACGCGAAAGCCTTTTAGGGCTTCATAAAACACCTCATAATCAGCTAAAAACTACACATAGCAATATTCTGCTTTATATGACATCATGCACCTCAATTGACCACCTTAAGCAAAAAAAACATTATCTTAACAAAATAAACAAACACTCGTTCTATTAAAATAATGTGACCGAACTCACCTCTGCTGCTTCTCGCTAAGCCTATGCTACAGCCGTATTCGCTGTCATCAGGAAAAAAATTGTAGCATGTATTCAACATTCGGCTGTGCTATTTTCATGATTCAGCTAAAAAATGAAAGACATTTACAACTTCCTGTAACGCCAAATTAGAGCGCAGCTCTTGAAGAGGAGGAGGGGTGGGTACTGAGGGGAGGGTATGCCCCTCCTCCTCATCCCTGCCCTCTTCTCCTCAACTCTCCTCCTCCCGTGCTCCTCCCCTCGCCCTCTAATACTCCTCCTCCCCTCCTTTCCTCCTACTCCTGCTCCTCTCTTGAGGTATGCTGATTTTGCAATATACCGTGCTAAACATCTGAGAAAGATAGATATACGTATATTCTTGTATTCTCGCTAATCGCTTGTCCGGAGAAAGGAATTGTAGTTCTCACATCTGGAGGCTCCACTCTGTCTAAGCTCTTCCGGTGCCGAGAAACAGGACAGCAGGATCAAGGCGGAAGAACGAGACAGCGTTCTCCCGTTTTGATCCTGCTGCTTCGTCAACACTTTGACGAAGTACGTGATTCTCTCGATTTCATCCTACCTGCTGTCGGCTCTGTCGAAGACTGCTCGGCGTTTTCATTTCCTCATCACTTGTCTTGAGCGTGCTCTCCCGAGATGGCACAGCAGAGCAGCGAGTGCACGTCCCTCGGGGTCCATGGGATGTTTTCCTGCATGACTTGTATAAAGTTATTCTACGTCTTGCACGAAATGTTCGGTGAGTGCCGTAGGCGAGAGATACAGAGCTACCACGAGCAAGCCGTTGTCGACCTTGGCGGCACAAAGTTCACCAACTTCGTCTGACGTGCCAAAGAGATCGATAGGTACAGCACAGACCCGTACCCATCTAGATGGCCGCTTGGATAACGAGTACACCACGTTTTTATACGTGCCTCTCTGTGGTTTATGATTGGTGATATCACTTGGCTGCACAGTGGGAGCTGGCATTTCCACTCCTCTTCCTCCCTCCTCCTCATCCTCCTACCTCCTCCTCATCCTCCTACCTCCTCCCCTCCTCATCCTCTTTCCTCCCTTCTCTTCCCTCCTTCTGCCTCCTCCTCCTCCCTCCTCCTCCTCCTCCTCCATAAACATCCCGACGCCGACGGCGACGTTTCGCATTATGGGAAACGTCATATTATGCGAAACTTCCCGACCGCCACGTTTTGCACACATCCCGACGCCGACGTTTCGCATTATGGGAAACGTCACATTATGCGAAACGTCCCCACCGCGACGTTTCGCACACGTCCCGAAGGCAACGTTTCGCATTATGGGAAACGTCACATCATGCGAAACGTCCCCACCGCGACGTTTCGCACACGTCCCGAAGGCGACGTTTCGCATTATGGGAAACGTCACATTATGCGAAACGTCCCCACCGCGACGTTTCGCACACGTCCCGAAGGCAACGTTTCGCATTATGGGAAACGTCACATCATGCGAAACGTCCCCACCGCGACGTTTCGCACACGTCCCGAAGGCGACGTTTCGCATTATGGGAAACGTCACATTATGCGAAACGTCCCCACCACGACGTTTCGCACACGTCCCGAAGGCGACGTTTCGCATTATGGGAAACGTCACATTATGCGAAACGTCCCGACAGCGACATTTCGCGTGGTTATGCCAACGGCGACACCGACGCTGCTCAACCCGCAAGCGGGCGCCTAAGAGCTGCGCTTTAAAATTAATAAATGCACATGGGAAAGTACGACCGGGAAGTAACCACAAGATCCCTCCGCCGCTTAAAAAAAGCTGTGTATTATATTACCTGTTTGACCCTTTTACGTTGCGCTTTTTCAATTGAAATTTTACTAAACTCCAGCAAACTCGCAAAAATTATAGATTTTTGACTACCGTTAGTTTCTTATTTAAAAAATTTAACTACAGCACTTAAAAAACCACGACTATGACGCGCTGCATTTTAGAACTCACTTATCAATATGTGCCGCACATGTGGATGCTCGCAAAGAAGGCACAATCCCGCAGGGCATTCTGCGTATCCAAATGCGTCTTCACGCGTTAGAAAAGCCCCGCGTGTACAGTTCGTAAGAATTAAGGCACAAACCCTAACTTGAGCCGAAAATATCCCCGGTTTGTTAAGCCCGGCTGCATCTTTTGCTGTGCGACAGTTTCTAAAGAAAAAAGATGGCATTGTTCATGAGCTAGAACACACGAATCAATGCAAAACATTTCCAAGGAGAAAATTTTCTAATACTCCCAAGTTACGGAGACTTCTTTGCAGTGTCTCGTTTATTTCCGGTACTAACTTCGGCAAATTCAACGGGCCTCCTGAAGCAAGCAGATTTGTGCCGAGATAGCAGTGCTCCCAGAATTTCTAGACTTCGTTTTTTATATCAGCCATATCACAACAAAACAAAAACGTGAAGCTTTGTGTAACGGAATTTCATTATGTATAATATTTTAAGTATAACCTCGGCCCTTCTAAACAAACGCAGCATCGTTACCGAAAGTCCGGATCTCGGCTTGTTCTATGTAAGCCTGGTATATCTAGGTGTGCTTCATTGATTGCCATCTTGCTCGTCATCTTGTGACCTTCGCGACTGTTATTCTCATCTATGAAGAACCGGCACTCCAAGCATAACAGTATGTATAAACTTTTTTAAGAGTGGAGACACCGACATGCTAAGAAACGTATGGCGTTACATCTTATTATCATCCCGCAGCCATTGAGATTGAGACGTCAGCCGACAGAAACACCCAAGGACTAATTAAGACGCAAAACGCCTGGAAAGTGGCTTGGTAGGTATCTGCGCCTTTTAAGCGCAGGCGCCACAGAAGGGTGGCTAGCCTGTACGCCAATGGCATGTGATGCCCATCTAGAGGGCAATAATGTGTCGATATATACGAAGGGAGATGCGAGAGTGTGAGTTCTGTCGATGGTGCGCGTCTGCTTCGTGGCAAAGCTGAAGAACCTCGGGTCTGACAGTGATGGCCGTGCCGGTAATTTGGCTTGGTAGTGATCGCCACAGCTGCAACGCGCGGACAACGCACGTGCCTGACGTGGCGCTCTATTCGAGCCAAGAGGGGCTTAAGTTGGCCAGTGAGACTGTTTGTACGTGGAAGTGTCCTTAGGTAATTATCGTGGGGTACGATCCCTGAGCAGAACGTAAGGGCGGAAGTGAGCTGGTGTATGTTAAACATTTTAGTGAAAAACTCGAGACTGAGGTATTGACAGACGACGACAAGGAAGAGAAGGAGAACGTCTCAAACACAGCTGTTGTATCAATGGTCGTTCAACCTGCGACCATTGATACAGCAGCTGTGTTTGAGACGTTCTCCTTCTCTTCCTTGTCGTCGTCTGTCAATACCTCAGCCTCGAGTTTTTCACTAAAATGTTTAATACTCATCCCTGGTCCGATGATGGTTCACACAAGGCGCGTGGTGCCCGCGTCTCGTCTGGTGGCAAGGTTCGTCCATCCTGTTGCCCGGAGCAGTAGCCTCGTCAAATGTCCCTTGGCCTGAGGCGAGGGACTGGGCAGCGTGAAAGTAATAATCTCGCCCGAGTTTTCTTAAGCTTTCAATGACTATACAACGCCAAAATATACACCCAGAAAAATGTGATGAACGAAATGACGTTACGCTTTCGGCGCGGTTTGAGTGGCTCGGCGGCTACTAGAGTAAGCCACGCTCGTCTCGACGCCGTTTTATGTAATTACTTGCACGTTGCACGGTCTCGTCTTCTCGGCCACTGTGCGATAGTTCCGACCTTCTAACAATCGGCACGTGAACTTCGAAATGGGCCTATTACGAAGTGAACCCTTTAATATCCTTTTTCGACATTCTTTTTTGTCGTGGAAGCTTAAATCAAGCATTAAGGGGTTCACCGTTTTTTCGGTACTGTATACACCTGGCTTCAAACTTATAACATCTTCGATCAACTCGCAACAAAATTGTAGGAATCACAGTACGGGAGCGCTGTGATATTCCTGTTTTACAGCGAAGCTGCTGTGTGCTGGGATCTGAAAAATGATGCGTTCATGGATGTTTAGAAAAAACTCCCGTTTAAACGGCGCTCCTTCGTTCCGATTGGTCGTGGCAAGTATAAATAAAACGAGGGAGGCAACCCTGCGTGAGTCAGTCTTCCTTGGCATTATTAGATAGGGAGGGCTTGATTTCTTGTCAGCTCATCTACGGTCACCGGCTTATCTTAGTTAGGAGTGCGCTGTGACGGGGCTGAGAGCAGAACGCGCCGATCTCACCCTCTTTCATTCGCTTCCGCGATGCTGATAAAGAGACTTGGGCTCAATCGGAAAAAAACTGTCCTGAGGGTGTGCCTCGAAAAATTGGGTTTACAACTTGCCCAAAAGTGACCATAACGCATTGATCCCTTTAGTCACTAAGAAATAAACAAATACAATTAAACAACAAAGTCGTGTATGCGTCTTTATTGCAATTATATGTATGTCGTATGCATGTCGTATAGTTGTCGTAAAGTTGTCGTAAAGATAACAGCTTCGCTGGTCCTCCATCTTCACGTGACGTGGATGGGCTCTGCAAGTTTTTATGTTAGCTTCCTCATCGCTCTCGATAGGTCTTCTCTTCAGTAGAGAGAGAGATATCACAGTACTACCGCACTTGGACAAGTTTTCCCATAATCTGAAGAAAGTGGGACATCGAGTCGGTGTTCATGTGGTTTTCTCGGCGCCGGATATTGTGGGATTTGGAAAAAATGAATTCTGATGTAAGAGAAAAAGAGCATGCACTAAGAAACACCACAACCAGCTTGTATCATGTGCTGTGGAAGTTTGTGTTTTCTATCCGCCTTTCGTGCGGCCGCAGATACATAGGCCATACAGGAAGCTGTCTTAAAGAGTGCTTAAAGGGTAACTGCAAAGAAAAAAAAGTGTTTTTTTTAAACAGCCTAATTGGGACAAGCATGTCACAAAACAAATGTTCCGCGAAAAAAATAATTTTTTTAGCAATATTTACGCCACAGGACGTAATTTAGTCGGAGTCAGAACCTCTCCACATTTGAAACTCCCGCTCTTTCGACCCCCGCGGAGGAGAAGTACGCCCCGCCCCTCACTCTCCTTGCGTTGCGGAGTTGAACGACGCAGCGTCTCGACTTCCGGTAAGATCTGGCAACAACGCACGTTAAACATGGCGCCGGTATTGTTTTGGTTTGACGGGACACCAGACGCTGCGCGGTTTGCGAGCACATAGCGAAGACGTGACCGGAGAAGTGCCCCTGTGATGTTCCCGGAAGACGGAAAGTATCATTCGTAATCGTCGTGTGTGCTTTGAAAGCGAAGGGAGTCACAGGGTCCACGAGTGCGCAACCACAAGCCAAGGTTCACGACAGAGCTGCGTTGACTTCGGCGATCTCGTTCTGTTTGGTGCAACACGGCGATGCGACAAAGAGCTGAAACGTTCGTGGTGTGTGTGGTGCGGTGCTTGGAAGTAGACACCCACACTAACACGGAGCGCAAATTGGTTGTTGTGGGTTGAAGTTCAACGGGTTCAGTCCCGTCGTCGTCAGCTGATCCAGTCAAACTGGTCCGGGAGGACGCAGCGAGCGTTTTTAAAAGTAAATCTTCCTTCGTTCCGTTTCAAAATGTGGAAGATTCCCGACGCATACCGTGAGTAAAAAGCTGCGGGCGTTTTCAACAAAATTACGTCGTTTTAATTGAACAATGAACTCCGAATTGTTGTCCTAAATCTGCAGTTTTTATGCTTCGTGTTGTTGGACTGCGTTTGCACAGCGACGTGTTGCGCTCATCGTGCGGTGTGAATAAATTTGGGCAAGATTTCGTACCTGCCCACAGATGCATGAACTGAGACCATTTTTTACGTAGTAAACATAGTGCTTTTTTTATTTTGTGTGTCTAGTCGCGGACGTTAGGTGCACCCGGTGCGAATCTCGACGGCCTCCGGAGCGATATGACGAGAACGTAACTGGACACGTTTGTCGCTACGCGAACGCCCGATTGCCTCCAGCCAAATAGCATTCCTTTCGGGGCGAAATGGCTGCTGGAAGGCTCGCTGTCGGGATCACTCATCTGACATCTCCGAAAAGTCGGCATTTGCACGCGCAAGCAAGCAAAAAAAGAAAAAAAAAAAGCACGCTAAGCAAGCAAAGAGGAAAACGAAAGAACCGCGCTATGAAAGCCAAAACCCCGCGTCGCTTCCTATCACTAACACCTGCGACAGCTGCTAAACACACACTACTTCACTTCAAGAAGTCTCACTCAAGCACCTGGGTCAGCACGAAACACTGATCACTTCGGCGAAACGATTAGTCGAGGTAGGCGAGACAGGCGGGAGCAGAGACTTCGGCGGCCATGAAAGAATGGCGAAGCTTTTGTTTGTTATGGTATGAATCCAAACGGAAGTACCCGTCTTGTAAACCTTTTGTAAAGAATAATAACTCTCATCACATGGGTTATTCTTTAAACGTAAAAATATGCCGCTCAAAAGGAAATTGCAACATATAACAAAGGTTTAACAACCAAGATCTAAGCTGTCAATCAAACTCTTAGCCAATGAGAAGTATAGCAGCCGATTGGGATTAACGTCACGGAATCCCAACTTCGTGGCGCGCGATTTAAAACGGACGAAATAGCCGCAAACTAAAATCAGTCTCACGCAATAAATATTGCTGTAAAATTATTTTTTCTCGCGGAAAAATTGTTTTTTGACATGCTTGTCCCACTAGGCTGTTCAAAAAAGCTTTTTTTCTTTGCAGTTGCCCTTTAAGAGAGCACCGGTGCTGTGTCACAGGTTGTGTCGGGGCATCTTTGTGTGCACTGCGACGACTGCGGATGAACTCCAGCCTTTGAAAGAAGCACGGTCATCGGTAGTCAAAAGAACAAGCTCACGCGTGAAATTATACAAGCCCGCGCTGTAGTTCAAGCTGGATCAGAATGTGTTAGTGCCCCGTCAGTGGCCTTGTCGGTAAAGGAGAGCATTTTTCTTTGTAGGTCGGAAAACAGCAGTGCGCGCAGAGGACTCCAGGACCTCGTGTCGTTTTTCTTAATTGTTGTTTCCCTTCTTTCCTTTCGGTTCGTGCAAATTTTGTATTTACACGCGTTGTAAGATCCATTAACGCTCCGTTGTAAGTCAGAGTCGTGTTTGCCTTCCATCTTTTGTCCATGTCCCTGCGCTGTAGGTTACCCGTTACAGTAAAAAATCGCATTAGTCTAGGAACATGAAATAATTCGGAGCGCAAGTTCGTCTGTTTCTAGCGCAGGGGTTGCATTGGCGTCAGAATGCCGAGCTTTGATTGGCTCTGATTGAAGGATAGGAAATAGACCTCAAAACCAGCTTGTCTTGAGGTCCACCTACTACCCTTCAATCAGAGCCAATCAAAGTTCAGTGTTCTGGCGTCGCCACCACCCCTCGAAAGGAAGCAGAGGAACTAGCGCTTCGTCTAGTTCCGCACCATATCTTTTAAACGAGCCACGCATGGCTTTACGTAACTCGGTAAAGAAATGGTAAATATGCCTTTTGATAAAATCATATTTGCACCTCGTGTAAAAAGAAAAAGGTCCCCGACATTATTGTTATTTTGGGGGGTACAGAAAGATTTTTGCATGTTTTTAATTAATGTTACACTCTAAGAAATGAATACGAGCCTACTTACCCATCACAAAAGACTCAAAGAGCCAATATCTGCGATCTAGGAAATCAACTCGGCGAATGATGAGGCGGAACATCTGTTAAGACCTCAAAATTAAGTCTGCATTGTGGCATTAGGCAATGCAAGCATAGCGCTTTGCATTGCGCAATGCCACAGTGCAGACTTCAAATTTAGGTCTAAACGCCTAACCATTCGCTGAGCTGATTTCGTAGATCGCAGAGATTAGCTCTTTGAGTGTTTTGCTGGTAAGTAGACGCGCAGGCATTTCTTAGAGTGTACACGACTTTTGCTTTGTTTTGGCACATATGTGTTTGCGCCTTAACACACTTTAGGCAAAACTGGACAGCATTAACATATGGATGAACATAAAAGAGCGAAGGAGCATGTGCAAACATGTGGACTCTGACTAGTGAAAGGATAAAAGTTTATTTGCCAACCCCGCACGCGAATAGGGAGAACGCAAAAAAAAAGGCTATAACCGCCGGGGGAGCGGGGAGGAAGAAGGGGGAGAGAGAGAGAAAGAGCAAGAAAAAGAGAGAGAGAGAGAGAGAGAGAGATTACAGGCAACAGCTCCGTCCTTTAAGCTCTGCAGAAAGGTCTCTCTGAAGCTTTCTACAGCACCGGACGAAGCAACCGAGCTGCCCAGAACCAAAAAGAAAAAAACAACAATATTTCGTTTCATTCAGAGCGACGGGTGACACACACCACTGGCAATCATGTCAAGTGAACCTCATTAGCAATTCTGTTTGCGCTTGGGTGTCACGGTTTGGTCCCCTACGAAAACGCACGAGAATATTGACATAATACAAACAAATGAACACAGATATATATATATATATATATTTATTTATTTATTTATATATATACACGCATATATAAAAAGCACACACCCCCGAACGCCCACGCATGCACAAAAACAAGCATTTTTGTGAAAGTAAGGTTCTGTAAAAGCAAATTTGGTTGGGGAGGTCAAACGACCGTTTTAGTTTCGTCGATGGGTAAAATTCGGTGTTTGTCGCGTTAGAACATCTTGGCCTCGAAAGCCAAGGAAGCGCCAATATGTTCCTTAATGACGAAAATAATCCCTGGAGAAGGGGAACAAGAGGGACAGAGGACAAACACAAATCTCCAAACACAGCTAGGTCCTCTGTCCCTGTTGTTCCCCTTCTCCAGGGATTATTTTCGTCATTCTTGTCCAGCTCGCTTGCACCTTTGCAGTTAATTGCTTTATAATCATGTTCATTAAACCGTCTAGAAAAAAAAAGTATGTATGTATGTGTATGTATGTATGTATGTATGTATGTATGTATTGTCACGAATGACGAGGTGACAAAGAAGGAATAACTGAGGAAACTGAAAGGTTTAATGGGGGCGAACTTGTGCCCAAAAATAAAGAAGGAAACAAAAGAGAACAGCAGAGCGTCGCGGGCGTCGAAAGCGGCGAAGCAGCAGGCTCGAACGCTGAGGCGAAACTGACCCTGGCTCGCCACGCGAAACCCCTTATGTACACGCGCGGGCTTCGGGAATAATCGGCGTAGAAGGTTCGACGCGTAGAACATTCTGACCTCGAACAAGCAACAGGATTCTCGAATTTTCCGGAACACCAAATTGCAGGAATAAACAAAATACACGACGCTCCCAGGAATCGAACCCTGGCCTTTCGCGTGGGAGGCAGGCGCGATAACCGTTAGGCCACGCGCGCGCTGCCCACTTGGCCAGCGGCGCGCGCGGCATTACTCCCCCTTTAAAAAGTGCATCGCCCCGATGCAGCACAAAACAAAACAAAGCAAACAAAAATAACAGTAAACTAAAGAGGCATTTGGAACACATAAGGTTCATAGTCCTATCGAGCGTAGTACGGCTTCATGCGCACGACGTGGACGACTTCTGGTCGTGGAGGGCGGCGTGATGAAGTCCGTGTTCCGTCGGGCATCACCTCGTAGTTCAGATCCCCTAGTCGACGAAGCACTTTGTAGGGTCCAAAGTAGCGCTTTAGGAGTTTCTCGCTCAGGCCACGGCGGCGGATCGGTGTCCACACCCACACCTGGTCTCCGGGTTGAAAGTGGACGTCCCGACGACGAAGGTTATAGCGGCGTGCGTCGACTCGCTGTTGGTCATGAATCTTGATTCTTGCCAGTTGGCGAGCTTCTTCGGCGCGTTGCGAGATCAGTTGAGCATCGTCGATGCCATCGTCGGCAGGCACGTGAGGCAGCATGGCGTCGAGCATTGTGGTAACCGTCCGGCCGTGTACCAGTTGGAACGGTGTCATTCCCGTGGTTTCTTGCACCGCTGTGTTGTACGCAAACGTGACGTACGGCAACACCTCATCCCATGTCTTGTGCTCTACGTCGACGTACATGGAGATCATGTCGGCGATCGTCTTGTTGAGCCGCTCCGTTAGCCCGTTGGTCTGCGGATGATAAGCAGTTGTTCGTCGATGGCTGGTATGACTGAGCCGAAGAACTTCTTGAGTCAGCTGTGCCATGAAAGACGACCCGCGATCTGTGATCAGCACTTCAGGTGCGCCGTGTCGAAGGAGAATAGACTCGACAAAAAACTTGGCGACTTCTACCGCTGTTCCCGATGGCAAAGCTTTGGTCTCGGCGTATCGTGTAAGATAATCGGTCGCGACGATGATCCACCGATTTCCTTGCGTCGACGTTGGGAACGGCCCAAGTAAATCCATTCCGACCTGCTGGAAGGGCGTAGTCGGTGCAGGGATCGGCTGCAGGAGCCCTGCTGGCTTCGTCGGAGGCCTCTTACGTCGTTGGCACTCATGGCACGACCGTGTGTACAGGTGGACTGTTTTCGGGAGTCTTGGCCAGTAATACTTCTCACGAATCCGGGCGAGCGTCCTGCTGTAGCCAAGGTGTCCAGCCGTCGGGTCGTCATGGCATGCTTGAAAGATTTCTTGTCGCAGGCCGGCCGGAACAACGAGCAGCCAGGCAGGGTTGCTCGTTCCGAAGTTCTTCTTGAAGAGCACGCCTCGCCGCAGAACGAAGCTTGGCAAGTCTCGGGCCAAGACTCTCGGAACTGAACTTCCTTGACCTTCGAGGTGGTCAATCACAGAGCGAAGTTCGGGGTCGTCTCGCTGAAGTGCTCCCATGTCGGTATCTGTGATTGCTCCAAGAAAACGGGCGTCATCATCGTCGTCGGTGGTGTCGGGAGGAGATTCGACTGGGGCCCTTGACAAACAATCGGCGTCATTATGCTTGCGGCCAGACTTGTGCACAATGGTCACGTCGAATTCTTGCAGTCTAAGGCTCCAGCGAGCGAGGCGTCCTGACGGGTCCTTGAGGTTGGAGAGCCAACAGAGAGCGTGGTGGTCCGTGACAACGCGGAACGGGATCCCGTACAGGTATGGACGGAACTTGGTTAACGCCCAGATGACAGCGAGACATTCCTTGTCGGTTGTTGAGTAATTTTTCTCTGCCTTGGACAGTGCCCGGCTTGCGTAAGCGATCACCCTCTCTGCTCCGTCTTGTCTTTGGACGAGCACCGCACCTAGCCCGGCGTCGCTGGCGTCTGTGTGAACTTCCGTTTCCGCTGATGGATCGAAGTGTCCGAGGATAGGGGGCGACTGGAGTCTTTCCTTCAGTTCGTTGAATGCTTGTTCTTGCTCCTCCCCCCACTGGAAGTTCACGTCGTCCTTCGTCAGATGCGTGAGCGGTGAAGAAATTTTGGCGAAATCGCGAACGAAACGTCTGTAGTATGCGCACAGCCCAAGAAATCTTCGTACGGCTTTCTTGTCTGATGGCTTCGGAAACTCGGCGACAGCGGATGTCTTTGCAGGGTCAGGACTTACACCTTGAGCACTCACGACATGGCCCAGGAATTTGAGCTCACCGTAAGCGAACCGACATTTTGACGGCTTCAGTGTCAGTCCGGCATTCTGGATAGCCTGTAGCACGGCTCGCAAACGTCTGAGGTGCTCGTCAAAGTCGCTGGCGAATACCACGACGTCGTCGAGATAGACGAGACAACTTTGCCATTTCAAGCCGGAAAGAACGGTGTCCATTACGCGCTGGAACGTCGCCGGTGCTGTGCATAGTCCGAACGGCATCACTTTAAATTCGTACAGCCCGTCCGGCGTGACGAAGGCAGTCTTTTCACGATCTCGTTCGTCGACCTCGATCTGCCAGTACCCACTCTTCAGGTCCATCGACGAAAAGTATCGGGCGTGGCGCAGCCGGTCCAGGGTGTCGTCGATGCGTGGCAGCGGGTAGACGTCCTTTTTTGTTACAGCGTTCAGTCGACGATAGTCCACACAGAACCGAAGAGTCCCGTCTTTCTTTTTCACAAGGACTACCGGTGAAGCCCACGGGCTGCTTGAGGGCTGGACAATGTCGTCATCGAGCATTTCTTGGACCTGCTTCTGGATGACTTCTCTCTCTTTCACAGAGACACGGTACGGCGACCGATGAACAGGAAGCGCGTTGTCTTCAGTGACGATTCGGTGTTTCGCAACGGTCGTTTGGCGCACTTTTGACGACGTGGAGAAGCACTCATTGAACTCGGCGAGAAGGTCATTGAGTTTTCGTCGTTGTGGGGTGGGCAGGGTGGGGTCGATGTCAAACTGCGAAGGCGGCGTTGTCTTGGGTGGCCACGGAGGGAGGTCTTCTGATATTCCTGCGATTGCGGCTGAGTCCGGGAGTTCCTCGGCGTGACCCACGGCGGTGCCTTTCGTAAGGTGCTGGGCCTCCTGTCGGAAGTTCGTTACCAGTGCGACAGCGTGTCCGTCTTGGAGCTCCGCGACGCCTCTTGCGATGCCGATCCCTCTTCCTAGAAGCAACTGGAGGCTTCCTTCGAGCAAAACGTCGCCGCAGAAAGTCTCATCAACCCCGACGGGTACGAAAACACTTGACCGCGGTGGTAGGTTCACGTGGTTTGCGAGGACTCGTACCGCGGATGACGTCGCTTTGGGTTCCTCCGGTGGTGGAGCAGGTTTTCGTAGCGTCAGCCGGTTTGCTCCGAGGTCGATGACGGCGCCATACTCGCAGAGAAAGTCCATGCCGAGGATAATGTCCCTCGAACAGTCTTGCAGAACGACGAACTTGACAGGGCACGTCTCACCATGGATCTCGACGCGAGCAGTGCATCTCCCAACCGGCGTGATGAGGTGCCCTCCGGCGGTTCGTATTTGAGGTCCATTCCACGGCGTCGTGACTTTGCGAAGGCGGCGGGAGAGCCTCCCACTCAAGACTGAGTAATCTGCTCCGGTGTCCACGAGTGCTGATGCGTCGTGGCCGTCGATGACGACGTTTAGGTTATTGGACACCGTTGCAGGGGCGTCGTTCCGGTCTCTGGTAGCGTTCGAGTGGGGGCCCTCCGACGTTCGTGGAGGATCTTGGCGTCGGTCGTCTTCGGCAACTCCACCTCCAGGGGTTGCCGCGCCTAGTTTCCCCGGCGAGGAGCGAGGGGCGACAGGCTTTCACGTCGGGGTCGGTGCATCGGCGACGCTGGACGTCGTGGCGACGGCGACCGGAACTCTCGGCGGGACGCAGGCTCGGGGGACTGGGGTCGTCGCAGGTACTCGTCGATTTCCCGAGGGCGTTCACCAAAACGGGGGCGCGGATCGTTCGGGTGGAACCCGCGCAGCCCGAGTCGTCGGTATGGGCATCGGCGGTACACATGATCAGCTTCCCCGCAGTGGTAACACAGCGGGCGTCGGTCGGCCGTCCTCCACACGTCGGTCTTCCTTGGCGCAGCTGGTTCTGGGCGGACGTGCGCCCGATCGTCCTGGCGTCGGGAATACTGCGGCGCTGGAGGTTCACGTCGGGGAGTCACCACGTACGGACGCGGGGATGATGGGGCTCGTCGGACCATTGCGGCATAGGTGACAGCGGGCTCCCCTGGTGCTGCTACGGTGGCAGGAGCCTCCGGTTGGATTGCCCGCTGAACTTCTTCGCGGACAGCTTCGGCTATGGACAGCGAAGCCGGTTGGTTGGCAGCAGGCAGCAGCTTCCTGAACTCTTCCCGGACGATGTCGCGGATAATCGCACGAAGATTGTCAGCGCTGGGGCCGCCCTCGTCAAATCGGGAAGATGTCAGCGTCGAAGCAGCCGGCGTGCCGGCGAGTCGGTTGTAGTGGCTGGCTCGGATGGACAGGGCCCGCTCGATGTTAGTTGCCTCGGCAACGAATTCATCGACAGTAGTTGGTGGGTTGCGAACAAGGCCACCGAAGATGTCACTCCTCACTCCTCTCATCAGGACGCGCAGCTTCTTTTCCTCGGTGGACTGAGGGTCGGCACGGCTGCTCAGACGGAGGACGTCTTCAACGAAGCTGGTGATCGTTTCGTTGGGCCCTTGAGTTCGTACTTGCAGGAGGTCTTCCGCTCGCTGTCGTCGTGTCTGGTTCGTGAACGTCTCCTTCAGGCCGGCGATACAGGTGTCCCACGACGTAAGCGATGCCTCGTGGTTCTCGAACCACTGCCTCGCTGTACCCTCCAAGGAGAAGTAGAGGTTTTGGAGGCGCTGCTCCGTGGTCCATCCATTATGGCGTGCTACACGTTCGTAGTGCAGAAGCCAGTCCTCCACGTCCTCGTGGGTCTCGCCATGGAAGGTCGTCGGGGTTCGCTGGGCAACGGGCAGGTAGATGACGGCGGCAGCGGTCGAAGGCTGCGATTGCTGGTCGTTCATCGTCGGCCTCGTTGGCTGGTTGGTCCTGGGCGGCAGAAGTCCGAATTCCGGGTGTAGGCCTTGGGTGCGACGACTGAACCGGATCTCGGTAGTGCCTTCGTTGGTTCTTCGTGAGCTTGGCGTCGGACTTGCACTGCGGTCCCTCGGAGGGGTACGCGGCAGGGGCATGCGGTACCCCGCACCTCCACCAAAATGTCACGAATGACGAGGTGACAAAGAAGGAATAACTGAGGAAACTGAAAGGTTTAATGGGGGCGAACTTGTGCCCAAAAATAAAGAAGGAAACAAAAGAGAACAGCAGAGCGTCGCGGGCGTCGAAAGCGGCGAAGCAGCAGGATCGAACGCTGAGGCGAAACTGACCCTGGCTCGCCACGCGAAACCCCTTATGTACACGCGCGGGCTTCGGGAATAATCGGCGTAGAAGGTTCGACGCGTAGAACATTCTGACCTCGAACAAGCAACAGGATTCTCGAATTTTCCGGAACACCAAATTGCAGGAATAAACAAAATACACGACGCTCCCAGGAATCGAACCCTGGCCTTTCGCGTGGGAGGCAGGCGCGATAACCGTTAGGCCACGCGCGCGCTGCCCA
>JAZHYW010016151.1:0-41516 GCA_037355805.1 Ixodes ricinus | reverse complement strand
GGCATAGCGGTTATCGCGCTTGCCTTCCACGCAGAAGGCCAGGGTTCGATTCCTGGCCGCGCCTACACCTTTTTGCTGACGCTGTAATGTGAAGTTCTAGAAAGTTCGAGAGCCGCCTTGCTAATTCGAGGTTAGAATGTTCTACGAACCGAACCTTCCACGCCGAATGTTCCCGAAGCCCACGTGTGTACAAAAGGGGCTCCGCCTGGCAAGCCGGGTCAGTTTCGCCCCAGCGTTCGACTCTGCTCTTTCGCCGACTTCGACGCCCGCGACGCTCTACTGTTATCTTTTGTTTCCTTCTTTATTTTTGGCACAAGTTCGCCACATTAAACGTTTATTTCTTCCAGTTTATTTATTGATCTTTTTGGTCACTACCCGTGACATTTTGGTGGAGGTGCGGGGTAACGCATGCCCCTGCCGCGTACCCCTCCGAGGGCCCGCAGTGCAAGTCCGACGCCAAGCCCGCGAAAAACCAACGAAGGCACTACCGAGATCCGGTTGAGTCGTCGCACCCAAGACCTACAACCGGAATTCGGACTTCTGCCGCCCAGGACCAAGCAGCCAACGAAGACGACGATGGCCAACCAGTCGCAAGCCCCCGCCTCTTCTCCCGTCATCTACCTGCCCGTCGCACCGCGGACGGCTGCCCCCTTCCACGGTGAACTCTACGAAGACGTCGAAGACTGGATTGACCAGTATGAACGCGTTGCCCGCCACAATGGCTGGACCGACGAGCAGCGCCTACACAACGTTTATTTTTCGCTTGAGGGGACCGCCAAGCACTGGTACGAGAACCATGAGTCCTCTCTGACGTCGTGGGACATTTTCAAGACCGGTCTGAAAGCTACGTTCATCAACCACCACCGCCGAGAGAGAGCTGAGGACCTACTGCGAACCAGAACCCAGGGCCCCAACGAGAGCGTCACCGGCTTCGTAGAGGACGTTCTGCGCCTAAGTGCCCGCGCCGACCCTCGGGCTACCGAAGAAAAGAAGCTTCGAATTCTCATGCGCGGGGTGAGAGACGACATTTTCGGAGGCCTCGTCCGCAACCCGCCGGCAACCGTCGACGCCTTCGTCACCGAGGCAACAAACATCGAGCGCGCCCTCCAAGCGCGCGCTTCCCACTACCAGCGGCAGCCAAGCGTCCCTGCAACCGCTCTGCTTAGCGGCGAAAACTCTCCTGGTACGGACATCCGCGAAATCATTCGGGAGGTTGTCCGGGAGGAAATCCGCCGGTTGCTGCCAGCCGCAAGCCGACCAGCGACGCTCTCCATCGCCGAGGTTGTGCGGGAAGAAGTTCGGAGAGTCACCCAACCAGAGGCTCCCGTCGCCGAGGCAGCCACCGGGGAGCCCACGTTGACTTACGCCGCAGTGGCCCGACGGCCACCGCCTCCTCCTCGCACCTACGTCGCGCCGCCCCGACGACAGTCTCCTGCGCCGCAGCACGACCGCCGCCGCGACGACCAGGTCCAGTACGCCTGCCCGGAGCCTCGCGCACCCCGCAAGACCGACGTGTGGCGAACGCCCGACCGACGCCCACTGTGCTTCCATTGCGGGGAAGCGGACCATATCTACCGCCGATGCCCATACCGACGACTCGGGCTACGCGGGTTCCACCCGAACGACCCGCGCCCCCGTCATGGTGAACGCCCCACTGAGATCGACGAGTACCTGCGACGGCCCCAGTCCCCCGAGCCTGCGTCCCGCCGAGAGTTCCGGTCGCCGTCGCCGCGACGTCCAGCTTTGCCAATGCACCGACCCCGACGTGAAAGCCTGTCGCCCCTCGCTCCTCGCCGGGGAAACTAGGCGCGGCAACCCCTGGAGGTGGAGTTGCCGAAGACGACCGACGCCAAGATCCTCCACGAACGTCGGAGGGCCCCCACTCGAACGCTACCAGAGACCGAAACAACGCCCCTGCAACGGTGTCCAATAACCTAAACGTCGTCATCGACGGCCACGACGCATCAGCACTCGTGGACACCGGAGCAGACTACTCAGTCTTGAGTGGGAGGCTCTCCCGCCGCCTCCGAAAAGTCACGACGCCGTGGGATGGACCTCAAATACGAACCGCCGGAGGGCACCTCATCACGCCGGTCGGGAGATGCACTGCTCGCGTCGAGATCCACGGTGAGACGTGCCCTGTCAAGTTCGTCGTCCTGCAAGACTGTTCGAGGGACGTTATCCTCGGCATGGACTTTCTCTGCGAGTATGGCGCCGTCATCGACCTCGGAGCAAACCGGCTGACGCTACGAAAACCTGCTCCACCACCGGAGGAACCCAAAGTGACGTCATCCGCGGTACGAGTCCTCGCAAACCACGTGAACCTACCACCGCGGTCAAGTGTTTTCGTACCCGTCGGGGTTGATGAGACTTTCTGCGGCGACGTTTTGCTCGAAGGAAGCATCCAGTTGCTTCTAGGAAGAGGGATCGGCATCGCGAGAGGCGTCGCGGAGCTCCAAGACGGACACACTGTCGCACTGGTAACGAACTTCCGACAGGAGGCCCAGCACCTTACGAAAGGCACCGCCGTGGGTCACGCCGAGGAACTCCCGGACTCAGCCGCAATCGCCGGAATATCAGAAGACCCCTCTTCGTGGTCACCCAAGACAACGCCGCCTTCGCAGTTTGACATCGACCCAACCCTGCCTACCCCACAACGACGGCAGCTCAGTGACCTTCTCGCCGAGTTCACTGAGTGCTTCTCCACGTCGTCAAAGGTGCGCCAAACGACCGTTGCGAAACACCGAATTGTCACTGAAGACAACGCGCTCCCTGTTCATCGGTCGCCGTACCGTGTCTCTGTGAAAGAGAGAGAAGTCATCCAGAAGCAGGTCCAAGAAATGATCGATGACGACATTGTCCAGCCCTCAAGCAGCCCGTGGGCTTCACCGGTAGTCCTTGTGAAAAAGAAAGACGGGACTCTTCGGTTCTGCGTGGACTATCGTCGACTAAACGCCGTAACGAAAAAGGACGTCTACCCGCTGCCACGCATCGACGACACTCTGGACCGGCTGCGCCATGCCCGATACTTTTCGTCGATGGACCTGAAGAGTGGGTACTGGCAGATCGAGGTCGACGAACGGGATCGTGAAAAGACTGCCTTCGTCACGCCGGACGGACTGTACGAATTTAAAGTGATGCCGTTCGGACTCTGCACAGCACCGGCGACGTTCCAGCGCGTAATGGACACCGTTCTTTCCGGCTTGAAATGGCAAAGCTGCCTCGTCTATCTCGACGACGTCGTGGTATTCGCAAGTGACTTCGACGAGCACCTGAGACGTTTGCGAGCCGTGCTACAGGCTATCCGGAATGCTGGACTGTCACTAAAGCCGTCAAAATGTCGGTTCGCTTACGGCGAGCTCAAATTCCTGGGGCATGTCGTGAGTGCTCAGGGTGTAAGCCCTGATCCTGCCAAGACATCCGCTGTTGCCGATTTTCCGAAGCCATCAGACAAGAAAGCCGTAAGAAGATTTCTTGGACTGTGCGCTTACTACAGACGTTTCGTTCGCGATTTCGCCAAGATTTCTGCACCGCTCACGCATCTGACGAAGGACGACGTGAACTTCCAGTGGGGGAGGAGCAAGAACAAGCGTTCAACGAACTGAAGGAAAGACTCCAGTCGCCCCCTATCCTCGGACACTTCGATCCAACAGTGGAAACGGAAGTACACACGGACGCCAGCAACGCCGGACTGGGCGCGGTACTCGTCCAAAGACAAGACGGAGCAGAGAGGGTGATTGCTTACGCAAGCCGGGCACTGTCCAAGGCAGAGAAAAATTACTCAACGACCGACAAGGAATGCCTCGCTGTCATCTGGGCGTTAACCAAGTTCCGCCCGTACCTGTACGGGATCCCGTTTCGCGTTGTCACGGACCACCACGCTCTCTGTTGGCTCGTCAACCTCAAGGACCCGTCAGGACGCCTCGCTCGCTGGAGTCTGCGACTGCAAGAATTCGACGTGACCATTGTGCATAAGTCTGGCCGCAAGCATAACGACGCCGACTGTTTGTCTAGGGCCCCAGTCGAATCTCCTCCCGAAAGCACTGACGACGACGATGACGCCCGCTTTCTCGGGGCAGTGACAGATGCCGACATGAGAGCACTTCAACGAGACGACCCGGAACTTCGCGCCGTGATGGAACACCTGGAAGGCCAAGGAAGTTCAGTTCCGCGAGTCTTCGCCCGAGACTTGTCAAGCTTCGTTCTGCGGCGAGGCGTGCTCTTCAAGAAGAACTTCGGAACGAGCAACCCTGCCTGGCTGCTGGTTGTTCCGGCCAGCCTGCGTGAAGAAATCTTTCAAGCATGCCACGACGACCAGACGGCTGGACACCTTGGCTACAGCAGGACGCTCGCCCGGATTCGTGACAAGTACTACTGGCCGAGACTCCCAAAAACAGTCCATCTGTACACAAGGTCGTGCCATGAGTGCCAACGACGTAAGAGGCCTCCGACGAAGCCAGCAGGACTCCTGCAGCCGATACCTGCCCCGACTAGGCCTTTCCAGCAGGTCGGAATGGATTTGCTTGGGCCGTTCCCAACATCGACGCAAGGAAATCGGTGGATTATCGTCGCGACAGATTATCTTACACGATACGCCGAGACGAAAGCCCTGCCATCGGGGACAGCGGTGGAGGTCGCCAAGTTTTTTGTCGAGTCCATCCTCCTTCGACACGGCGCACCTGAAGTGCTGATCACAGATCGAGGGTCATCTTTCCTGGCACAGCTGACCCAGGAGGTACTTCGGCTCAGTCACACCAGCCATCGACGAACCACCGCTTATCACCCGCAGACCAACGGGCTAACAGAGCGGCTCAACAAGACCATCGCCGACATGATCTCCATGTACGTCGACGTTGAGCACAAAACGTGGGACGAGGTGTTGCCGTACGTTACGTTTGCGTACAACACAGCGGTTCAAGAAACCACGGGAGTGACGCCGTTTCAGCTGGTACACGGTCGGGCGGTTACCACGATGCTCGATGCCATGCTGCCTCACGTGCCGGCCGACGATGGCAACGACGACGCTCAACTGATCTCTCAACGCGCGGAAGAAGCTCGCCAACTGGCAAGAATCAAGATTCATGACCAACAGCGTGTCGACGCACGACGGTATAACCTTCGTCGCCGGGACGTCCACTTTCAACCCGGAGATCGGGTATGGGTATGGACACCGATACGGCGCCGCGGTCTCAGCGAAAAACTTCTGAAACGCTATTTCGGACCCTACAAGATTATCCGACGCCTCGGCGATCTCAACTACGAAGTCCTTCCCGACGGAACGCGCCCATCTGCAAGACGTCAGCCGCGACCCGAGGTGGTGCACGTCGTCCGGCTGAAGCCGTATTACGAACGATAGAACTTTCCACCCTCGTCGACGAGTGAACTGTGAACTGTGAACTGCGGCTCGCGATTCTGCTGTGGATTTCTTTTGTTTTGTTTTCGTTTCGTGCTGGGCATCGGGACGATGCACTTTTTTAACGGGGGAATAATGCCGCGGGCGCAGCTGACCAAGTAGGCAGCGCGCCCGTGGCATAGCGGTTATCGCGCTTGCCTTCCACGCAGAAGGCCAGGGTTCGATTCCTGGCCGCGCCTACACCTTTTTGCTGACGCTGTAATGTGAAGTTCTAGAAAGTTCGAGAGCCGCCTTGCTAATTCGAGGTTAGAATGTTCTACGAACCGAACCTTCCACGCCGAATGTTCCCGAAGCCCACGTGTGTACAAAAGGGCTCCGCCTGGCAAGCCGGGTCAGTTTCGCCCCAGCGTTCGACTCTGCTCTTTCGCCGACTTCGACGCCCGCGACGCTCTACTGTTATCTTTTGTTTCCTTCTTTATTTTTGGCACAAGTTCGCCACATTAAACGTTTATTTCTTCCAGTTTATTTATTGATCTTTTTGGTCACTACCCGTGACAATATTATCGCGGTTGCAAACGTCGATTTCTCTCTTGGACAACGGTGCCACAGTGCGATGTTGGAGTTTCGCGTCACTGTGGGGTGGCGAACATGTTCGGTCCGTCACCGCTGGCGTCTGCTCGTTGTGTCCCTCGTGTGGATGTGCTTGGGAGACGGACGATCCGCGGACATGTCGTCACGTGATCAATCCGTCCGCGGATCAGTCCGTCGTGTGAATCGGCCTTTAGGCACTGCCACACGGCAACCCAAATGGAATTTAACCGAAATGCCATTTCAGGTAGACTGAGTTCGTAAAGCGTATTCTCGTCGGCGGCGCTCGACAAATGTTACGGGATTGCGAAAAACAACAAGGTAATTATTTGCGGAAACAATTTTTACGCGTTTTAATTGCGAAAATAATGCGTTCAACGCATTATTTTCGAGTCCAACCTGTCGAGGCGCGACTTGTGCGCCCGTATCTCCTCCATCTTGCTGGAGACGTCGGCGGAGCGCTGCTGCAGAAGGCTCTGCAGATCCATCATCTTTTTCTCATTGTTGTCCTCCTCTTCCGACGTTGATCTCTGTGCTTGTCTTCGCCAGACGCACCTTCTGGCAGCTCCTGCATCGAGCAATTCCGCCCACGCCAGCGCAGATCTAAAGGGGACGCCTCTTACTTTTGCAGAAAATGACCTTCAAGTGCTTGTGTACATAAAATTGAAAGAATAAAACACGGAGGACAAGCACAGCAAGTGCTACCTCCGTGCAAGCAAGCACGGAGGTAGCACGGAGCTAGGCGCATATTAACCTCCGCTTGAAAATCGGGGTGGCATCCCCTTCCGCGGTATCTGTCAGTATCTGTTTTGGCCGAGAACAGATCAACCATTTCGACCCTAAGAAAGTCCACATCCACAAGCACTTGGTCTGGTGAAGGCGAGCGGGTTGAACTTCAATACATAAAATTGAAAGAATAGAACTCGGAGGACAAACACAAGTGGTTGTCCTGTGCTTATCCTCCGTGTTTTATTCTTTGGGACGCGCTACCTGAAATTATGCCTCGGGAGGCGCTACCTGAAATCACCACTGAGGCACAGTTGTATAAAAACAGTATTAATTGTACTGCAAAACTTGCAAACTAAATATTTTAGAAAACAACACGCGCCCCCATTTCGTATTAAACTCCAATAAAAGTTACTACAAAAAGAGTTTATTTCCGTTGGTTTTTACGCAAAAACATGCTTTCTAAAAGATCGAGGTGACCACAGTTGTGCGGAGTGTTACGTTGTTGTATGACGGCGGCAGGTGGCGCTAGCAAGCCCAGCCCGATCTGTTCCTCGGGAGACGTCGGCGGCTACCGCCGCTCTGCCTGTGTTGACTCATTCGCCTGGAACTCTTGTTGGTGGTTTCGTGTGCTTCCGTGAGCTTATTAGCTGAAACGTCTTTCTGTTACCCGTGCCTTTTGCAAGCATGTGAGCGAAATATACACCGTTCCAAGCTGGGCTTCGTGGCCGGCGCCATTTTAACGAGTGTAGCGCCGCCTACCCTCATCCGGGCATTTGGGAGAATCTGAACTCGCCCGAATGACCGACCGCCATTACTGGACTGTTACCCTGCTCACCGAGTCACACCGATCGCAGCTGCTTCTGCCGGCACGGCTGTCGTATTCGGCGCCCTCGGCTCATTGCCTTCGTCCATGGAGGAAAGCACTATCCTAATCGGTATGCCAGGCATGGGGAAAAGTGCATCCTGCTTTCCTGGCATCTTTTTGTGGGTAATTTTTAGCGCGGTTCTGGGGCAGTCGTCGCTCCCAAACCGAACTCGGCGTTTCGATCGCTAGCGAAATTGGGGATCGCTAGTGAAATTGAGGATCGCTAGTGAAATTGAGGATTGAACGAAGCCAGGATGGCACGAATTACGGCATGTGAATTTGCGCTGAACTCGAGTTGTCGCAGCTTGGGGGCGCCGGGAACATTTGAACAAACTGCGCGGTTAGAGGCTCAGACCTGCGCTGCCACGTCTGCTTTAATTGAAATAGTGGAAACCTCAAATTTAAATATGAATCGATATATAAATACCGAGTACAAATAACAAGTGCGACGGATCTGTTTTTTTTTTCTGATTTAGAATCCACGGTTACAATATTGGCACATTGATGTGCCTTTCTGTAATCGCCTCGCGTGAAAATTGTTTGTGCACAAACTGTGTCGCGGCGTGTACTACACGAGGCTGTGTATATATATATATATATATATATTCGTGTTGGAGAGTCTACCACAAAGCTAAGCCAAAGTCTGAGCTCTGTGCCCAGTCTTGCTGTGCACAGCGGCGTCAGACCAAAACTCCCCCCCCCCCCTTTCCGTCTTCCTTCCATTTCCAAACTTTCCCAGCAAGAAAAAGAAAGGTTGGCAGCCATGACAACCTTTCTTTTTCTTTTTTTTCAGTTTTGAGTTGACCAGGTAAAGACAGCTTGCTGCCAAAATATGTCGATGCTGCGTGGACATCGCGGTTGTTGCTGTTGTTTTCCATTTTCTGCAAGTAATTGAAGCGTTCGGCCATTCGCACTAACGTATTCATGGTAAATTGACAATTAAAAAAAACAACAAAAACGATCGAATTACGCATACCCGACGCTTCAATTTTGGCGGCGCATTTTCGTTCCGCACCAGGCGTCGCCTGCCAATTACCACCTGAAGAAAAATAGAGTTATTAAATCAGTGGACCAGGAGTCACGCAACTGTTTTCTTTTTTCAATGTCTAAGCCGCCCTCCGCTTACCTTTCGGTCCGCACCCACATTCATCCTGTTTGACAGCGTGGGTCTCGCGCACTGAATCGGCGTTTATTTCACGTTTTATTTGGTTATTTGTACAACCAATTACAGCAGAGTGCTGCCCGGTCGATTCTTTTCTTGCATAGGCCATGTCACGCGCGAAAACACGCTATAATATCAAAGCGGCGCCTAACATTGTCGAAACAACTTGCCTCCGTACACTGCGCACGTGCTTTCTAACAGTCCACTCCGTGAAGCAGACGAGCTTTCGAGGGAAAGGGTAAGCGGAGCGTTGGCGCAGCGCTCTGGTTCGAGAGTGTTTTTCCCTTTCTGCATCGACCTACTTGGAACGGTGTATAGCGAAACAGAACAGGGGACAGCTCGGGGAAGAAGCAGACGCACTGCTTTGCGCCGGGGTGCTCAAGCGGCTATGTTTCGACATGAAAGAAGACACACGTGTGCTTGTTTGGTGTGCCTAAACAAGCAGATCGCTTCCAAGCGTGGCAGCGCGCCGTTCCAAGAGCCGATAAAGAACTCGACGACAGGTCAGTCCTCTGTGAACTTCACTTTGACGAACGATATATCGTTCGCCACTTCACGCATACAGTGAGGGGGAGCTCGTTCAGATCTCTCGCGACCGACCTATCCTCACGGACGATGTGGTACCAACAGTTTTCCCCAATCTGCCGGCGTACCTCTCAATGCCGCTGCCAAAGAAGCGCGGAACAAAAACATCGTCTCAGGGGCTCCTTTCGAAAGCACCTCGAGCTTACATTGAAGGGTCAGATTCTGCACAGCCGCTCAACGACGGTGACCTTCCGTGCACCAGCACGAGCGTTCTTCAAAGAGTGGACCTGCAAGGCTGTGCACTTCCTAACAACTACTGGGAAAGCCATCTGGTTTCAGGTGCTCCTGAGATTGTTGTGTTCTCAGTGTGCGAGATGGACGGAGGGACGGTAGGCTTGGAGTGATCGGTGGTGTTTAACACGAGCAACGGGATTTGCGCCCTCGTGATAGTTCAGGGTGCAACTCTGAAAACAGTTCAAGTAGAGAACATACAAGAAGCCGAAGACTTGCTTAGAGGAGTACAAGAGATGAAAACCTGCATGGGACTGGGAGAAGTGCAGGACCTTGATGAACCGCTTCGCGCGAAGTGTAAGCACCGGACATTGGGACGCAAAGTATTCAGTTTGAAGTGCACTGCCACTGTTCAGAGCCAGAACAGCAGATGTGTGAGTGTAAATATCTGCGCAAGCTGCTGCTGAAACACTCGACATAAAAGTTCCAGCTTTATTCTATAAATTCAAAGCGACTTAAAAATTCGCTGAAAAATGCCTCATTATGCAAGGATTGCTCAAGAAGCCAAGATTGGCATTTTATTTCGCTTGAAATATATGCTCATATTATTTAAATTTAACTATTTCTGGCAGAAAAGTATGTGTGCATTAAACATAAAAAAATTCGATGGTGTAGAAAGCTGTATTCTTTATTCCTCCGGCCTTCAAAGTTGCGTTATCGCGCAGTTTGGGAAAAAGTTTTTTCAACTTCCTTTTGAATGCGATTTTTTTCACGAATACAAGGAAGTATCTTACAATAGTAAGGTCTGTCCCGTTGTGTGGACAGGTTTCGCTACCTCATATAAAAATTTAATTGAAAACAAAAAATAGGCATGACACCACCATACCGTCCTTATCTGAACACACCCTCCTATAATTTCCCAGCGGTTGTTCTTAGCGTCATTATCTAGGTAGTCTCGCTGCGTCTTGTCATATAAAAGGGGAACAGTCGCACAGTTTCAAGGAACCGCTCCGTTGCTGAAGGCATCGGGTTCGGCACTTGGGTCTTCGAGGGCACAGGTATATTGATACCCCAAAGAGCTTGTCTTTTTGGTCAGGGATCTTGCAAGTTTGATTAGCCCTACTATCCCAAATTAAGTGCTATGCAATGAGGTGCACTTTGATGTCTGACCTGAAGTTGTCCCCTCTGAAAAGCAGTGTACTGAAAGCTTAGTATTTGTTACTGTAGATTTTGAAATGTGATTGGTACTTATCAAATCTGTCGTGGAAGCCTTCAGTTGTCTTCCTGCTTTCTTGTGAGATGTCTGGGCACATTATTTGTCAGTTATCTGTCAGTAGGGAAAAGTGTAATAACTTGACACGAAGACTCGGAAACAGATGTCCAGCTGAAGGTTTCCATCCTGGAACCAAAATGCAGCCTTGAAATTCTCCTAAGTGGGGCACTCATATCCAACGACTAACTTCCAGTCGACCGTTGGGCCGTGTAGCTTGCAAAGGGCGACAGCTAAAACCGTTCTCATTGTTCTCACTGTTGTGTGTGCTGTTAGCTAGGTGTCGACGACCTCCCTGGTCTCTCGGGTAGCATGGCCATTTCGCTGGCATGCAACGTTTCTCACGAACAACGTCCGATTCAGTCAGTCGGGGGAACAGATCGGGAAAAGTTAACAGGTTTATTTCATAGCGAAATATCTGATCGAAGACGACTGTCCCTCGAATGGTCGTGGTTTTGGTGGACACCTGAGGGAGAGGAGGATTCCGTGGGCCAAGCTTCTCCTGAAGCGACCAACGGCAATCGGACCAGCGGAGCTCTCCCCAAAGGGAGCTTAACGTTTGGGAATGGCAAGACGACGATTATCCCCCACACTCGAATCCTATATTGGGGTGGCGAACAGTTCCAAGGTCTGCAAATTGGCTGCTGGACGATGCCTGGATTGTTTGCCAGCAGACAGCCGGCGCCGTTTAATTCACCTCCCGCCACTGTGACAGATAAGCACTCGGAAGGGTCGAAACACATTGTCGTGTTCCGCCGCCTCGGCGCCAGCCTCAGGTTGAGGTCAGAAGGGTTGATACGTGAGGGAGAGGACTCCTTCAGCGGTGCTTCCCCTGAAGCGACTGACGTCAGCCAAACTGGCCAGGCCCTGAGCGTTCGGCTAAGCCTGGGCTAATCCATCCCCCGCAGTGGCCCTAACGACTGGGAAAATGATTCGACGAGCTTCCCACGCACTCACAAACACGGGGAGATGGGGACGGGTCATAACAGTGCGTAGTTGCACTCTGCCCGCGACAAAGTTCTTGACGCAAAGGCCACAGGCCCTTCAATGCAGTATTTTCCCACTTGGCTCAATACAGCTTCCAGCCCGGACGGAGAGGCATCGCAGGCCAGCACTATGGGACGTGACACATCGCAGTGTGCTACAACAGTTGAGGATTTTAGCAGATTCTTGGCACGCTTGTACGCCTCTGCTTCCGCCTTCGTCCGAGCTCGCACCTTATCCCTATCCAGAAGGCGATGAAGGGGTTCAACACATAAGCGGCCTACTTCAGAAAACGACCGTAAAAGTTCAAAGCTCCCAAGAACGACTGTAGTTCTTTCCCGTTCGTTGGTTCCGGAGACTTCTTGATGGCCTCCGCCTTTTCGGCCGAAGGATTGACGCAGTCCTTGTTGATACGGTACCCCAGGTACGATATTTCCTTGACTCAAAAAGCGCACTTGTCAGCATTCAGACGCAGGCTGTCGTCCTAGATGCGCTGCAGCACCCTCTGCAGCCGATTGTCCTGTTCAGCTACCGTTTGTCTGTTGATGAGAATGCCATTCAAAAAACACTGCACTCCTTTGAGGCCGTTCAAGATTCCTCTCTATAACACTGGAAGATGCCCACAGCCACGGCCACAGCAAACTGTAATCGGGTCACCTTGAAAAGCCCCTTGTGCGTCGTTATTGTCAACAACAGGGAAGAGTTCTCGTCGATGCCAAGTTGCTGATAAGCTTGATCCAAGTCAAGCCGAGAGAATGCTGAGCCACCTCCCAGCCTTGCTAGTAACTGTTCCGAAGTGGGTAGCGGATAAGTCTCCCTCTTGACAACTGGGTTGAGTGTTCCCTCGAAGCCACCACAAATTTCCATCTTTCTTTCTTCTTTAGAATTGGGACGATAGGCGTCACCCAACAGGAGTGTTTGACCGAAACACCTTGTTCCACCAACTTCTCGGTGGCTTCGTCCACTTGCGGCAGAAGTGCAAACGGAACTCTGACGTGCCTTTGCAATTTGGATGTGGCTTGATCCTCCACTTCAATTCGCGTTGGGGGACCCTTTCTTTTCCCCAGCATGGGCATGAACACTTCTGAGAAGTCCTCAAGGAGAGTTGCCACCTTCGTCCCCAATGTGTGCTGCTGGCCTACAGCATGGACGACTCTGGTTGCAGTTTCGGGAAACAGGGGCTCCATGAAGTTGATGAGGCCCTTCCAAGGAGATGCCTAATGGTTGGAACCAGTCCTGTCCCAGAATGCTGATTCCAGACCCCCTTTGTGATGAGTAGCGGAGCTAAGCTCTGCTGCCATACTTGACCTGCACTTTCACCTCTCCCACAAGATGCACAGGTTGCCGAGTGAAGCTCGGACTACTCACATGCTCGGTCAGAGCGCCTTCTTGGAGATTCCTAGCTTGCACACTGACCTCAGTTTGACAATGAAGCACACAGGAACCAGAGTCCACCTTCATAAGTACTCGGTTTCCGCTGACCGCGATGGTTGCCATGGATGTACGGAAGTGACTAATTGACGTGCAGTTCTTTGCAAGATGATGTCCTGGGTTGGGTAAGGTTCGAGCATGTTGGATGTCAGCACCAACACGTGGTTACACAAGATCTGTGGGGACATGGCGGTCTTGTTGACTGTGGCTGTGCGTGCCTGGAGCGTCACTGCTTCCTGAATGCTAGCCAGTGCCAACCCTTGGAACATGGTCACTACACTGCCTCGGCATCCCAACGTTCCAATACTGGAACATGTAGCAGTGGTCTAGCAGAGCCAGAAGAATCACTGTAGCTGGATAGAAACATTGCAACAGATGCCTCAGTCCTCTAGGCATAAAATACCTTGCACCTTAGACATATAATTTTCGAAATTGGAGATCCAATGGGGACGCAGAGCAGTCAAAATTTCACGGCGCAACTTTTTTTATGGAACTAGCTTAAAATATTTCTTTGAAACTCCACAGAATTCAGAATGTTATATAGCTGCTAAACATAGTATTTAAAGTGCTAGAAGCTGGCACTCTCGTCTCATGTTTAGAAACAGTTATTTAGTCATTTTCCCCTCATCAAGCATGCACACCAATTCCCGTTTTATTACAATTGGAAAGGCGATCAGTCAAGTTATGTTTTATTCACATCAAAGTCAGTTAAAAATAACTTTGCAATGTTGGCAGGAGCTATATCAGTCAGTTTTCAGGGACAATCAGTAATAGGAAGACATGTGGTGTATTATTTTTTCAATTTTTGTAAATTTGTGAGTTTGAAACATGATCGACTGAATTTTCTAAGAGCTAGAAAAACCATGTAGTGATATTATTTCTACTAATTCAAACACGAATATTTTTTAATAAAATAACTTTTTTTGTGCAAAAAGTGTATTTACGATATATGATGTTGCTTTGGGAGCCGCTGGCGCTGGAACTTGATGTCACAGGTGGCAGTCGTCCAGCGACTCTATAATTTGCGGGAATCTTGGGGCAGTTTGGCTATCCCGTGTGTGTTTAACCGTTCAGCGGTCTCGGCGGCGCTCGCGATCTTCGGCCAGTCGCGCCCGAGGACGGATGCGACCAGTTGTCAGTGGAGTGCCCCACGACGAGCAAGTTGGCGATGGTTCTGTCCTTCGCAGTGGAGTATGACTTTGCAGCGCCGACTCACTTTCTCGCTGGGGTGGTTAGGTGCACACAAGTCACCTTACCAACCAAGCACTCGTTGCAACGCCGACACACATTCACAAGGTACCTGATGACGTCGCCCGCATCACTCAAACGGCTGCTTGAAGACGTAGTACGCTAGCAGGTACGGTAGCCTGTCTTCAAACCGAAGCTCGCGGAATGCGTCTACGACGAACATGACGGACGGCCTTCTCAACAGCCGGAGGGGACGCTCGAACCCAGATCAACCCATACTGTCGTGACAGCAACGGCGGAAGCGCAATACGGCATCCAGGATCCCTCGCAGACATACGAGGGGCATTCATAAAGTTCGTAATATTGTCACGAAGGAATAGAGATTCAGCAATCAAACTCGAGTAGGAGTTGAGACTTTCTCTACATATTCGCCACCAAACTTTACGCACTTTTTCCAGCGATGCACCACATGTCAGAGGCCATTGTTATAGAACTCCTCGTTTTGAGTGTTCAGCAATTTGGTTGTTTCAGCAATCACTTGGTCGCCGTCTTTGAAATGCTTTCCTCTTATTTGGCCACACTGGAATCGTCTGCGCCATTTAACCAAAGTGTCATAAACCGGGGTGTTGTCCCCGAACAATGCTCCCAGATTGGAATGAATATCCTTGGCATTGCTCTCTTCAAAAGAAAAAAAAAAAAAAAAGAACGGATCACATTTTGTGCTTGGCACCGACGGGGGTGCCATTCTTGTTTCGACTCTCTCGCGGCGTTCCGAGCTACCATAGCATGCGATGTTTATACTGTGCGGAAACTAGAGGGACGCGCGCTCATGTTCATGCCTGTTTTGTTCCGTTGTTTTTTTTCCACTTTTTTGTGCCGATAATACGAACTTTATGAACGCCCCTCGTAGATGTGAACACGGCAGACGAAGACCGAGCGTGAGGGGCAGCCAGAGCAAGCAAGCTCTACCGAAACTACCGAAGTAACTGATAACGAGCAAGCTGTCAGCTGGAGTCAACGTTACTAAACCACTCAGTTGGGAAACTGCCATAGAGACTGCTCTGAAAAAAGTGGCCCCGATCTCTCCTAGCGAACCGAGCAAATGGCGAACACAACGCTGCCATTTCTCCCGCAGCGTTTGGCTTTAATCGGCCATTTTGTCGCCGAAACAGGTACAATGGAAGAGGTTACAGGGGTGCCACCCCGTCTCCCCAGCGGACGCGCCGCGTCTTACTACCGAAGTTAAAATGCACCTAGGTCGGGACGCGCTACCTGAAAACACCGCTGAGGCATGGTTGTATAAAAACAATATTAATTGTGCCGGAAAACCTTGCAAACTAAAGATCTTAAAAACATCCCGCGCCCTTCATTTTGTACTAAACTCCAATAAATTTCGTACAAAAAGAGTCTTTTCCGTTTGTTTTTGCGCAAAACACATGCTTTCTAAAAACTCAAGGTGACCCCAGTACAGACATATGATAAAGAGTGGCGCTGTTGTCGTATTTAGCTCGGTCTCGGTGGACGCCAGCGGCCCAGGTTTCGACGGCGAGTTTCCCAACTGAGTGTTTTAGTAACGTTGGCTGTAGTGGCGGAGCGCGGGAGGCTCGGCTTACGGATTAGCTTTTGACGACGTTACGTTGGCTAATGGATTTCGGCCGACGCCTCGCCTCAAGGTTGCCCCAAAACATCTAGTTTTCGTCAGAAATCGAAACTGTGTGCAACTTTCTATCTCGGTTTTCTGTTATATTTTGTTGACCCAACATGCAACGCAAAAAAAGTGCTTCGCCGTGTTAAAATTGGTTATTGACGCCATGATTGACGCAAAGGTTCTCTGTGTTCCCGAGGCGACTTTGAGACCGCAATCGCAACAAACATCACGTAAATGCCATTTTAGTTCAACGAAGTAGAGGGGCTTAGAGTGATAAACCGGAAGTTCGGAAGTGGCACGCCCCCGGTTGCCGCCATGTTGTACGCAAATGTGACCACTCGTCACGTGACCTCCCAAGAACCGTGACGTCACCGGTAAGATGGCAGCGCCCAGAGCTGGCGAATGCGAGTTTGTTCAGTGCGCGGTAGCCGTGGTGTGCAGCTGCTTTCCGACGACTTCGGGCTTCTTCGTGCTCGGTGACGCAGGTATAATGTGAAAATATGAAGGAATGAGACTTTATACCCTTTTTGCGCAAGATCGTTGTGGATCATATCGATATTAATACCTGCGAGACAGCATCAGCCGTATCGCCGTACCGGTGCTCGGATTCCCGGTCGTGTTCGAGGATCGATAGAACTTTTAGTGCATTCAGCATGAAATTTTCGCATTCTCTTAGCTTTGTTTGTACGTTGAAAGGTCTGTTAATCGATGCGAAATGTATGCGTCGGACGTAGGGCCTAGGGGAATTTGTTTCAGCCCTAGGTAACTGCATAATCACAGCAACTTTTAGCGAGGAAGCTCCTGCGATCTTTACGTTTTCTACTCATCAACAGTTTTACGATATAACTTCTAGCATAAAATATTCACATTTTTCTAGCTTCGTTTGAACGTTGAAATGTCTGAGAATCGAAGCGAAAGGTGTGCGTCGCGTAAGGGCCTAGGGAAGTTGTTTCAGCTCTGCGTCACCGAATAATCATAGCAACGTATAGCGAGGAAGCTCCTGCGATTTTTAACCTTTTGTGCTAATCGACGACTCTACATTCGATCGCAATACTTTTTTCAAGTGAAAGTCTGGCGTTTGCTTAATTGACGTGCACGCGAATTCTTACAAAGCATTCGAAACAATCATTCAGGAAAAAGGTTCATTACCTATGTTCATAAAACAGTGTATTTGTCCCCTTGGAACTCAGGACTCAGCAAGTCTTCACATTTTTTATTGATCAGTCCACAAAATGTTGCATTCGATGTCGACTAGTATGAGTAGGCTCTTTACCTTGCCGATCGGTATCAATAGCCCACAGTAACCTACACGTGTACGATCATACTCCTCTTAGATGGTTGTCTAACCCATCATTTTAAACATCTAAAATCTTTAAAAAAATGCAGCCTTACTTTTTAGAGGTTTAGAGATAGAACAACACATATCAGCAATTCATTAATTAAATGTAATGCAACTCGGAAATATAAGATTAACTGCACACTTTTTTCTGTCGTAGGATTTATTGCAGTAATAATTTTTTCGTCAAGATTGCATTGTATCAGTTGGTCAATTATTTACTTGTTCTAATCACCTGGACAAGAGGACTCGTATTTGCGTTCGTCCCGAAGAGCAGTCTTGTTGAAAAATGTTGACTCCCATTCCTTCCAGTCTCTTCAATAAATCTTTTTTTCAAAAGTGTGTGCAGTCTATATTTCGTTTCACTGTAACTTGAAAAAGGGCAACCGCCTCAGCTTCCTCGAGCCAATCAGAGAGATAAAGGGAAGGTATGAGACAAATTTGTGCAGATGAGCACTCTGATGATATGTTGTCATGTCGTGCATATTGACTCACCGAGACTGTAGCCTTCGCCGTTTGCCAAATTGTGATGAAACGAATTACAGTAGCTACTACTCTAATTACCCAAGGCCTTCATACTTTGTGCATTTGTTCGACAAGAATGTTATGTCAGCCATTGCTGTGAACTCGGCTCAGCGCCTATTGGACTCGAATGCTGCATTAGCGTTCGACATGAACTGGGGCCCATTCATGTGCTCTACGCTGAAAAAAAGTGGTAACAGTCGTGTTGCTTGATGGGGTATTGCAAATGATATATTGTATCATACGTATAGGAAGTGTGTTTCTCTATAACAATGCATCAGCACACACACTATTAAACTAGATGCCCACAGTGCATTTCTTTTTGCAATTAACAAGTTACAGCAATAATTATTTTTTACGAGTAATATTTATTTTCTGTAGCTGGGCCCGTTTTGTGCTCATTAATGTCAGTGAGCTTTGATGTTTTTATCATGCATGTAGTTTTATGTATCCTCTCTGCAATGCTTACAAAGGCCCTTGAAGGGAATAAATTAATAAACAACATTTTCACATCACTGGAGTTGGTTTTCGGATGCGCCACATGTTCTGGAGAAGTGGAACGAGTGCAGCCCATTGCAACCAGTCTGCCAGTCTGGTATGTCCAATTAATTAATATTGAAGGGTCAGAGATGCGAGCGTCATCAAAAGGTCCAGCACGTGCGGTGAACACAATTTTTTTGTGTATAGGCTTTGAAGGCGTAAAGGTGAGCGGAAATATGTTTATTTGCTTAATGTATCAAATATGTTTATTTCCATTTGATTACATAATTATCGGTTCTTTGCAAATGGTTCCATAACGAGTTCTCTCTGCGACAGTCTCGTGTCAGGCGTTCAGTCGTAGTACCTGTGCTTGTTGTCGGATGATGCTCCTGGCACGTCGGTGTTCAGTTTGGTCGAGTGGCAACTTTGACCGACTGCTGCCGTCTTGTAATCATACATCATGTGCGGCCACTGACATCTGATGCACTGAAGCTGCAGGGCTGGCTTCTAATCCGCAAATTTTCCTGGTAGTTTTCTGCGTCAATGCAGCAAGCTCGGGTATGTATTGCTTACGTGGCTGTGCCTTTTGCTGTAACGTTGACTTGAAGGCTGGCAACAATGTTTGTTTGCTATCGTAATGGCGATTTTTTCTGCATATCGCGACCACTGCAACTTGTGCAAGTCTTGTGTGGCAAAGTGAAGTCGGGTGATGCTTGGTGTCCACTTTTCAGAACAACCAACCATTCTATTTCTTCAAGTCACTCACGGCGTTCTCCCTCGAAGTTGGAAATTGTGTGCTTTGTAGCTTGGACGTAGATAATTGGTGTCAGCAAATTATTAGGTATTGTGCTTGGACGAAAACCGACACCAAATTAACTGTTTTTGCATGCCGCTTACCTGCTTTGTCGTGCTTACCTCCCGTGGAGATGATGGGGATCAGGAGCTTTAGGGTAATGTCAGCACCAGGGACAAAGGCCGCCGAATATACTCCTCAATGCCCCGCGGACGCTCATCGAGATCGTTCGGCACGAACCCTTGCAGGCCAATTCATTGGTACGGGCACCTCCAGTAGGCATGGTCGGCCTCATGCAGTGGTAGCAGAGTGGTTTTCGGTCGACCATTTGCAGTACCTCCGTTTTCCTCGGTGTACTTTGTTCAGCGCGGACCTACACTGGTTCTTCTCGATGTCGGAAATGCTTCGGCGTTGGGGTGTCTCGTTGAATTGGCATTGAATAGTAACGGGTGACCGGTGGCGGTCGTCGTGACTTTGTGGCATGAGTCGCCTCGGTTTTTCAGATGCCGCTTCGCTCGAAGAAGTCTCCAGTTGAAATTGCTGTCGAACTTGTTCCGAAAGAATCTCGGCAATCAAAATAAAAGCCGGGCAACTGATGGCAGCAAGTAGGTTCCTGATCTCCGCCTGGACAGTGTCGTGGATTATGTCGCTGATGCCCGGGAGGCTGGCGTCGAAGTTTTAGCTGGACGTTCCGAGTGTCGAAACGCTGGGGAGTTGTTGATAGTGACAGGCTCGGGCCTGCAGTGTACATTCAATGTTGGAAGCCTCGGTGATATGAACCCTTCAACTGTTGTCGTGGGGTTGCGGACAAGGCTGCCGAAGGTGTTGTCCCTCACATGAGGGACATGGGATTCTTAGCTTCTTGTCTTCTGTAGCACCAGGGTTGGCGTGGGTGCTCGATCAGGCGCAAAACATCCACCACGAAGGCGGTGGCGCTCTCGTTGTCCTGGACAGAATCAGGAATTCGGCTCTCTCTCATCAATGTTAAGTAATGAATGTGCACTTCAGCTCGATCTTGCAAACTTCCCACGACGTTAAGGAGGATTCGTGGTTCTCAAACCAGTGCCTGGCAGTTTCTTCCACGAGAACTATAGGTTCTGCAGGAGCTGGTTGTATGTCCACCCACTGTGGCGGGCGACACGGTCATACTGTTCAATCCAGCCCTCGACGTCGTTCATACACCTTGCGTGAAAGGGCGTCGGAGTGTGAGGTGCGAAGGGCATGTAAACAATGGTGGGAGCGGACGCGGTTCGCCGCTACAGGTTTGTCATTGTTGGCTTAGTCAGCTTTGGTTTTTCTGGCAAACGGCTGAATTCCGGTGGTTCTTGCTGGTAGCAGCGACTGGCTCGGATTTCAGGTTTTTCGTGGTGTATTTCAGAGGTTCTCCCTTGTGGTACTCAATCGTCTTGCGGTTTAACGGGACGCTAACCACAAGACGAGCGATAACGGGACGCGGTATAGTCCGCCACCCGTGTCCCGATCAGGCAACTCGGCTGAGGAGCTGCCAGGGTGCACACAGAGTGAAGGGCTATGGGTAAAGTACCCAGCACTTCCACCAGAACATACGATGACAGCTGAGCGTGGCCTGGAACTTTCCAGAATAGTAAATATTGATAGAAGATAGGTCTAGAGCAAGCATCCATGACAATATAACAAAACTGACAGAGGAGAGTCTATCCTGACCACTAAAGAGGCTGCATTGCTTTAATAGCATTCTGTCCGAATAAATCCTCTCCTTCGGGGTTTGGCGACTGCCGTGGACGAACTGAACTGAAATGGATGTGAGACCACTTTTCTGGTAATGAGCCGCAGCTGACTGTCGTCGCAAAGCGGCTTGAACGGGTGGACTGGGTAGGTAACACGCGCGATAAAATGTCCATACAGCTAGCAATTCGCGTACCGAGTGTTGATGAAACTTGTGTCGACGAAACGTGCGACAGACCAGCGGAATCAATACCAACTGCAACACCTGTGCTCCGTGAAAGTGCACGTCTACGCCAGAACAATTTAGGAAGCAGCACAGCATCATTTAGCACAGCACGGGAACTACCAGCTGCAAGGCAGCTCTCCGGTGCGCCGCACAACCAAAGTGAGCCTTCGGTCATTTGAACGAAGCAGCACCACGATTGCACACTACAAGGCACGACTCACGCAATTTTCCGTCGCTAAATTGTGTATCCAAATATACTGCACACGCTTCACTGGAGACCTCGAAGATTCCGATGGTAAACGAGAGCACAGAAACGTCACCTTAAAATTTATCCTAGCAGTATCCAAATCAGTCCGAGGTACGAGAAACGTAGGGTCGATTGTTTCTTTAGTGGCAATATCCCCGTCAGTCACCAGCGAAATGCACTGTGCACACCGTCCCTCCGTATTTTCACATCATACCTACGTCAGACACCACGCTGAGCTCTGAAGTCGCTTTCGACCGGCCTCGTATGACGGCTTCCGCGTCTGAAATGAACTTGCCGAGACGAACGACAACGAACAAAGCATCCGACAAGCTCCGGCTCAGCTGGGGCTAGCCGCTGCTTGGGCGCTGCCATCTTTCCTGTGACGTCACGTATTTGGTTTGGTCACGTGACGAGTGGTCAAATTTGCGTACAAGGGCAGCGGCCTTATGGGGTCTTTCGAGTGCAGACCGGAACCCCGGTTTATCGCTCTAAGCCCCTCTACCTCGTTGTTTTAGTTGTCGTCTGGCAGGTCCCATCCTGAATGTCATTTGAAAATCTGAATAATATCCCAGTTCTAGTAGACCCTATACAGAGATCCTGGGTTCAATCCCCGCCCCTGCCCGTTTCGATCTGGATGAGCATCGTACCGGCGTGCGGTCGTGTATCACTACTGCGTGGTGCACGTTAAAGACCCCAGGTTAGCGGTTGTACCGCACTGGCTAAATTGCTCATCTACAGCTGAGACACCAGACGCCCACTGAGGCAGACTAACTTCCGGCTGTATAAACATACACACAACAATTTGCTTTGCCGTATCGCTCGTCCGTCTCGCTCGTCTGCCGTATCCCATGCTTGTACGGCATTCATTTTTGTAGTAAGGACTTTCACTATGAAAGGTGCGCAAAGGCGCTTAGTACATAAGCCCACCAATAACACGGCTTGACCGAATAACTGAATTGCTTGAGTGCGATCTCGCTGGCAGCGAGCCGGCGCCGGCCCCGTTGACTGAATTCGTAATCATAGTAATATCCTTCGTGTTGACGTGGATGCATATATACATATATGACGTAAATATATGACGTATTTACGTCATATATATACATATATGACGTAAATAAGAGTTACTACGCAGGCGAACTAATAAACAATCATACAAAAAAAATAAACCTTGAGACTGGGGACAAAAGTTAAAGGGAAACTGTAGCGGTTCTGTATTCGAGAAAAAACACTTAAATCGTCTTCATTTGGCCTCCAAGATCACGAATATTTAGATTATTTTTCAATCTGGTGCACGGAGGCTCCAGAAAATATTTTTAAAGTACCCTTGAAGCCCCTCCTTCCCGGAGCTCGACGCCATGTACAGAGTTTTCGGAATCTACGCTCTCGCGCATCTTCCGCGCCTATCAAAGCTATGTACGCGCACTCTTGCTATTTTCAAAAAGGTCGGAAAACGACGTCACGACTGGTGTCTGTGCGAGGTAATAGTACACTGTAGTTAATATATCTTGTAAGCTTGCAATTCCACGCGCTGTCCACTCGAGCAACACGCACTTGGCGGTCTAAAGATTTGCGTATGACGTAACGACTGGTATGAGGGTTTTCGTGTTTTTTCGTGTTTAGTTAAATCTTTGGGAAAAAAAACAAACGAACGTGATATTCAAATTCACGGAATAAAAATACTATAAAATTCACCTCTAACGCGTTTTTTTTTTTTCAGGAATCTTTTTAGTTTTTTTTTAAACAACAAAACGTCGACTCAATTAACTTTTTATTTAACTGCAAAATTTACGCGTTTTCTTTATATAGGCCACAACTCTTCAAACAACGCTAACGCCGACAACCGTCAATCACACACACAGTCAGGTGGAACACGGCCAAAGCGGTCACACCTTTCACTTAACGCCAACTGCCGCCGACCCCACATCACAATCACAATAGTCAGGTGGACAAGGCCCAATAGAAGGGTGGTGAGCTGGGCTAGTTGGTATGATGACATGTTGAACATAACAGCACACAAAGGACGAGGACAAAGGAAAGGAACGCTTGTGTGTTTTGTGTGTTCTTCTCCTTTGTCCTCGTCCTTGGTGCGCTGTTAGGTTCAACAAAACAAGGCACAAGCGGCTACAAAAGAATTCTCTCCCGTCCCCGACGCACCCTACCAACACCTAGGAAGGCCTCAGTGCTTGCGAGTCGGGATGCAAAGATGGAGGAGAGGGAAGATAATGACCCCAAAGGCCTGTGGCGGTGGCCGGCACCGCCACTAGTCGACCTGTGCAATGAAATGTGTTAAGTTTTAGTACGAACATTTTTCTCGAGAACATCTTTCAACATAGTTCTTAGGGCGGATCTATTCGTTAACAATGACTTTTCGACGTTTGTGAAGATGGACATACGAGTGCACACGAGCCGGGATATGCAGTACGTTTCAGGCGAAACATTTGTGCCGTCTTCCAACTGTTATGTTTGTACTTCAACACCAAGTCGACGTGCCATGCACGTGGTGTGTCTATGTGTCTGGAATGTTTTGTATGGATGCACAGGATGATTTCATTCGCAGCATTCATAGGCGAAATATACCATGATTTCAGCTTGACTTGTGGTGTAGATCAATGCAAGTAGTTCTCGACAAGATGCTCTTTGAACTGCTTGCATTCACGCAGAGAATTTATTTCTGAGGGTGCGTTGTTGCCCAGACTTACTTAAAAGCAGATGCCGCAGCAGATACCTTTGGAGATGACCATGTTTTGTACCAGGAGAGATGTTTAGAGTCTTTGTCGAATTGATTGCTACCAGACACAGATAAGTTGATGTGGCGTGACTTGCATATAAGTAAACGAAGGAAATAAATTTAGGTAGAATTAATAGAGCGTGTTGATTAAATCTTGTCTGACGTCTTTCTGTATGTCCTTTGTCTCGTTTTGCGTTCGCATACCAAGAGGGAATAAGTTTACCACACCATTGTATCTACAGCCCAGTTTTCATGACTACATTACAGGCAAATTAGAACTTTTCATACTTTGTTGCCGACATGGCACGAAGGACACAACAGTTTTATTCTGTTAATGTTTTGTGTAAGCTCAAAAACTTTTATTGGAATATAAACCTCCGAACCTCGCATTGGAAGGCACACGACGAGATTTGAGGTTATTCTACACTCTAAGAAGTGCCTGCGTGTCTACTCACCCGCAAAACGCTCGAAGAGAAATCTCTGCGATCTACGAAATCAGCTCAGCGAATGATGAGGCGAAACATCCGTTTAGACCTAAAAATGAAGTCTGCGCTGTATTGTTGCGCAATGCAAAGCGTCATGCTTGCATTGCGTAATGCCACAGCGCAGATTTCATTTTTAGGTCTAAACAGATGTTCTTCCTCATCATTTGCTGAGCTGATTTCGTAGATCGCAGAGCGTGGCTCTTCAAGTGCTTTGCGGGTAAGTAGACACGCAGTCATTTTTAAGAGAGAATACTCTCTTAAAAAATCCCGTGCGTCTACTTTCCCGCACAACACTCGGAGAGCCAATCACCGCAACGTACGGAGGAAGCTCAGCGAATGACGATGCAAAAACATATGTTTAGACCAAAAAACGAAGTATATCTTTAGACCAAAAAACGAAGTCTGAGTGGTGACATTAAGCAGTGCAAAATGTCACGCTTGCATTGCTTAATGTCATAACTCAGACTGCGTTTTTTGGCCTAGACATATGTTTCGGCATCGACATTCGCTGAGCTGCTTCCGTAGGTTGCGCTGATTGGCTCTCCGAGTGTTGTGCGGGAAAGTAGACGCACGAGCTTTTTTTTTTTTTTTTAGAGTGTACTGCATAATCTGAGTTCCTAAAAGTCTCACATCACGAAGTTCAAGCCCGTTGCGCTCCCCGGGAAATTGACAAGACGGTGGCACAATGTGCTGGCCAGGGCTGGTGATGAGCTGCGACGCTTGACCAACGACATGGCATGTTGTGGGTTGCGACAAATTTAGGAGCTCGCCGGTTACCACGCACCTGAATGTCCTAGCGCCATAAAACTGCAGTTAAATCAACGGCTGGAGCGTTGGAGGGACCGCCAGACCACGGCAGCTCTCCCACTCCTCCAGCGACAGGGACTTCAGGAGGCATGGCCACCGTCGCTTTCGTAAAGCAGTAGCGCGAGAGAAATGTGCAGTCGTTGAACACCCTGCATCGCGCTCAGCCGGTTCCCGAAACGACGCCGTGACACTCAATTACTCAGTTTCTAAGTGAGAGTTTAAAATAAAGGAAATAAACTGTTTGTCCTCGTCTCTTTGTGCGCGATTTTTAACCATGTTCAAGGTTTAATCCAATTTAAAATAAAAAATGACGGCCGTGATTGGCCAAAAGTTTCTTTAGTTCTTAAAGCCAATTATAAAAGAAAAACTGGGAGGCAGCTCAACCTTGGCATTAAAACGAACTTTGAAGAATTTTGCGAACATTTATGATTATTTTTTTTTATTTCCTTTGGTTTTAAGTTATTAATTGTTGTTCCGCTTGGTCTTGCCTCTTCTCTTCGGTGTTCTTGACGACGACGAAGTTGTCTTGCTCTTGTTTAGAATTTTCGTACTTGAATATAAGAAAATTAATATGAAACAATTTAAAAATCTTATTATCTTTTAATTATTTTTAGTTAAATATGCATATCTGCGTTTCTTTGTAATCTCATGTATGTTTTCATTTTATTTATTATTCGTTTTTCTCCTTATTTTCACGTTTTATTTTTGGATATATGGAGCAGAGATTATTTTATTCCATCGTTGTTTTTAATTTTTTCAATGATTATTATTTGTTTACAACAATAGATTATCTATTTATAGCTATACATACCCTGGTATTTACACATTTACATATTTACATTTTCCCCCAAGGAGAAGGATCACACTTATAAAACTTTCTGTTTTCGTGCTATATTCGTATCGAATATGTTTCTATAAATCTTTTTTTTTTTTTTTGAGAGGTTGGAACTTGGAAGATATGAAATCGACACTAAATATTTATACGTTTTAATCAATATTACTTTTCTTTTCGTACGTTGTTCGTTTTTGGCGATTGGTCTTGAGGTGCTGTAAAAAGAGATCCACCTCTTTTTTTTTCACTGTGTCTTTGTTGTCTATTTCTGAACACTGTTGATTTGAGAGTACATGATTTTTCGCTTCCGTTTTGTTGTTGATACTCTCATTATTTTTCGCGAGAAGCCCAGAACCTGGAACTGGTCTTAGGTCCTTCTAACCTGTTGTTTGTGTCTTCTCTATTAGTGGCTGTTTGTAAAGGAAGCCCAGGGAAAGAAACTGGCTCACTCCCCTGATCTTGTTGTGGGTTTTCCATTTGCCATTGGTTGTGGTGTTGGTTCAGGATCGTAAGCTAGGAGAAGCTCCGAGTCAGGAACTAGTCCACGGCTCTCGTAACCAAAGATGGAGTCTTCTCATGAGATGACATTTTTAGATTTTTGACGTTAAGAAGCTAAGGAAGCCCGGAGGATGGAGCTGGTCCAAACCCCCCTATCCACCACTTTTGGCTCTTCCAAGGGCATAGACAGTGTGCATATTTGCAGTTGAGTATTTAAAGGTGACTTCTGGTTGTCTTTTTCTTGGATTTCGTTCTTGCTTAAGGTAAAAATTAGTTTGCAAGGAAATTTTGTTACAGTACTTTTTGCTTTTCTCTTGAAATTGATATCTTCCATTTTCAAGTTCCATATATATATATATATATATATATATATATATATATATATACATACACACACGCGCGCGTGCACACACACACACAAATTATGAAATGTTGTCTGAAATATGTTTAACTAACGTTTCCAGAATATTTATATGAGTTTTAGAGTTGAGTAGCTCTGATGAATATTCAAGTTTATGTGTGAAATTGAAAGTTTTTGAATATATGGCTTTGTTAGATGACATGTAGTGAAGTGATGATCCATACTTGTACAAGTCTGTCCACAGGGACAAGTATAGTGTGGTTGTGTATATTAAATCTATAGAAATAAAAGCGAAATCTGCCGTGTGCAGTAATAATTTGTGTGATGTTTCTACAAGGAGGAAAGCTAATGGGTATGTGATTTGTTGATTGTATCCATTTAAATAATTATGTGTTTTTTCCATCGTTTTGCCAAAAGTGATCCCATCTCCTAAGTGCTAATCCCATTATTTTATGTTTTATATTTTGTTTTGATTTTGCTAGGTATAGTATTGGCCATGATAGCGTGCCGAGTTTGCAAATTGGTCGGCTAGATCGTTCCCTAATATATTAGAATGGCTTTTGACGTGAAAAAAAGCCGTTGTATTAAGTGTATTGACTGATTAGATTTTATGTTTTATTTCGTTAATTAAAAGAATTTCATTATTTAGAATTTCCAATGCTTGTAGGACTGATAGGCTGTCCATGTATATGTTACAATGGTGTTCATCTCTTGTTGCAAAAATATATTCAAGGACTTTTAATATGGGAATAGCCTCTGCATCGAATATTGTACTGTGTTTGGTAAGCGATATTTTCCTCTTTTTTATTGCCTCCAGTATTTTTCCTAATAATAAATGCTGCTCCCACCTAATCTAAGTACACTGAACCATCTGTATAGAGTGATATGGCGTTAGTTATTTGAGATAGAGTAATTGAATTCCTTCTTTGAAATGATTCATTGAATCTCATTGTTGGATGAGTTTTCCACAGATCTGTAGGATATGATACTTCTGTGGGAAAAATACTAAGGCTATCGAATTGGGCGGGTGTTTTAAGTTGGAAGACATTAAACATAAATGACTCTACGTCAAGAGTGATGTGGATTGGGACGATATTACATAATATAGGTAGACTTATGTTAGAAACTGTGCGGAACGCTCTTGCCATTTTGATTAATGGTAACCTTTGTGTGGATTGCAATTGTCTTAATATATGTGAATCGCCTGATGGTCTCCACCACGCGGGTGATCCATACACTATATTTCTTTCTATGCTGCGTAAGTACATTTCCCTTAGTAGGCTTGATGTAATACCCCAATTTGTTGAGTATATTTTTGAGATGTTGGCTGTATGGATTGGGACTTTCTGCCTAATACATTGAAGGTGTGGTAAGAAGTTTAAATGTGAGTTATAAATGACTCCTAAGTTGTTTCACTATTTCTAGCTTATGATCGTGAAATTTTAGTTTTGGGGGTCTTGTTTATATATTCACCTCTAGTTATTATTAGACATTTACATTTCGAGTAGTTAAAATATAATTTACGTTCGGATGTCCACTGTCCTATTTCTTGCAATACTTCAATAGTTCTTTCTTCTAATTCTCTTCTTGAGTTTCCTTCTATGACGACCACGATGTCATCTGCAAATGCTTGTAGATGTATGTGATTTGGAAAGGTTCTCTCTAGTAATCCTGATAGTAAAATATTCCATAGTAAAGGGCTTACTGGAGAGCCCTGGGGGCATCCCATATTATTTGATTTGTTTATTTCTTGTTTTTCTGGGGTGATATATATGTAATGGTTCTATCGAGGAAGAATGAGTTAAGCAAATTGTAGTGATTACTTGGGCAAGAATGGTGTTTTAAATGGGCCAAAATTACCGGGTAACATAGTATATTAAATGCTCCTGTGAAGTCTAGGGATACCATCGCTACAGCTGTTGATTTATTTTTTAGTTTTTGTAGGTATGTAGTAAGTGTGAACAGAGGTTGTGTAGATGATCTAAGATGTATGAATCCAAATTGTAGTGGGTGTAATAGTTTTTTTTATTTAAAAAGAAATATAATCTGCCGTAGAGTGCACGTTCTAAAACTTTTCCGAGTATGGAATTTAAGCCAATTGGGCGATAGGCGTAGGGTGTTGCTTTGTTTTTGTCTTTTTATTTAGTTAGTAATATTTTTCCTTTCTTCCACTCATTTGAAAAACATCCAGATGTTAGACAAGAGTTGAATAAAGCCAGGAAAACTTCGTGATGGTTATGCCAGAAATATTTAAGAAAAGTAACATTAATTTTGTCTAATCCGGGGGCGGTTTTACGTCGTAGTTTAGTAATTATGTTTGATATTTCTTGAAATGTTAGTTCAACATCAGGAGAAGAGAATGAGGGAGTGCATAAATATTGTCGTAAGTTAGTTACATATGGTGAGTCTTTTGTGATGTCGTCTGTCGGGAACACCGTGTCTAAAATATATTGAACTGATTCATTAAATGAAGAAGTTAAAGTATTATCTGCTTTCAATATTGGTGGAAGAATTAGGGGCGATTTAAGCTTATTAAATGCAAGTTTGTATGAAATTCCGAAGATAGACTTTTTATGGTAGCGGAACATGATTCTTGCCAAGCTGAAATTTTATCATGAAGATTGGCTTCTTTGTATGTTGTTCGGTAGTCGTAATAAATTCGTTTTTGCAATGATCTAATTTCTATGTTATATGATCTTTGCTACCTTCTTCTTAGTGCATTAGATTTAAATCTCGTGATTTGTAGATCAACTGACCACCAAGGGACCGTGTGATTTCCGGAATGGGCATTTTGTTCACCCTTTTTTATCCAATTTAAGAATTTTTTGTATAGTGTATCCAATATGTGATCTATCTCTTCTGGTGAGTAGTGTTTAGGTGCACCAATCACCTTGTATTATAAGTAATTCTATTTTTGAGTAGCTTTTTAAGGTTAATCGTTCTTGTATGTTCTTTTTATTGAAGATTCCAAAGGCAATAAAATTATGTCCACTTAAACTATCAGTTTCTAATACTTTCCAATGTGTAACGTTATGATGTAAGGAAGGGGTTGTGATTGAAAGGTCTATCCAATTTTCTCCATTTACTGTAGAGAATGTAGGAATGGAGTGTTGGTCGTTTAATATGATAAGATCATGTGTTAATACAAAATTATTTAATTGTTCCCCACAATGATCACCTATTTTGTCCCCCAATTGGTGTGTCTTACATATAAATCTCCGGCTATGATTATGTCGTTTTTGTCTATTGTTATGATTGACTCAAGAGCTGTTAGAAATGTTTTAAATGAGGTTGTAGGAGATATGTAGACATTTAATATTGTTACTGTTTTGTTTGAATATGTATATTGTAAAACTATTAGATCTTTTTCAAGTATTTTTGGAAAGATTGAACAATATTGGTCTCTAACTATAACGGCGCATTTGGAGTTTGTGGGGCAGTGAAAAAAATGGTTCCGAGTTTTGAATACTTGTAATGTGGTTATCGAAAGCATATGGTTCTTGAATCAAAATAATTTCAGTGTTATTCTCAGTGTATATATTAACAAGATTATTAGTGGCAGCCTTTGATCTCCCTAAGTTGATTTATAAGATCTCTTATTTATTATTCATCACTAAACTTATTTTTGTTGTTGTTTTGTTTTGTTTGAATGATGTGGTTTCGCTTTATAGATTTTACTCGGGCTGTTCATTCTTAATTAATTTTTTTTTGTGTTTTTTCCGATTGTAATGTTGTTTGTTATTATTAGTTTTGTTTTTACTCATTTTGGGTAATCTATTCAAGACCGGAGTTGTGAAACATAGAAGGCGTCTGTACCGCACTCGCTTGCTCCAAAAAGGTGGTTAGCATTGACCCTTCGGTCGATACATGGGCGGCATTTACCCTCCTCGTAGTTTGTTATTCTGCACTCCTGTGCATGGTGGTTGCCCGCACAGACGGTGCAGAAGATCATCTGTGATGCACGTTTGGCTTTAATATGTCCGTAGGTGCAGCATTTGTCGCACCTGGGGACATAGAGGTTCTTTGTTACGGAGCAAAAAGTCCAACCTAGGCGCAGTTTTTTTTTTTTTTAAGTTTCTTGTAGACCTTGGCGCTCACTTCAAAGATGTGAGTGTTGTTCCGCGATTTTTCTTTGAATGAAATCTGGTGATGTAAGTCCGCCGGTGTTAACCAGATTTGAATTTTAGAAGGAGAAGAAGTTCCGTTTGACTGTTCTATTCTCGAAGGAAGTCAAGAAGAACGGTTTAGGTGGTGTTTCTTCTAGATATATTGAGTGTCGTTATTTTCTTTAATTTTAAGTATTCTCGAGCTAGCTTAAATGAATGGTAGATATTATTAGGATCTAGGCCCTCATGGTTCCAACCATAAGTATGAAAAAAAGAGTTACATCTAAATAGTTGTTTATGAAGCCTAGAAGAATGTACATATATACAGTAAACAATGGATTGAAATTTCAGATTTGAGCTTGTTTTAAGTTTTTTTCTTTTTTTAAATGTTTAGTATTGTTCGAGATCTCTAGGTCTCATCTGACACTTATTCGCTGTGATGGAATGAGCAGTGTCTTCAGAGATTTGTTATTGAATCCCAGCAATTCAAATAAGATGGTCTCGATAAGCAAACAATTCTATGTTGATTTTCTAATATTTTTAATTTAATTTAAATGATAGTAAGGTAGCGTTTGAATCGCTACACTTTGCTGAATTTAACCAATAGGTTGAATTTAGTTTAAGAATACTAGAGATTGAAAAATAATTGAAACGATACAGCTCACTGCTTTGGTGCTCTTCTTCTCTTCTTCCTCGTCGTCACTATCATTATCATTTTTTTCTAATCGCCGCCTTGAAGCACCATATTGGGTCCAGCCAGCTTCTGCTGCAACGCTCCGGGTCGCTTCTCAGCCACTTAGCGTTGAGGCGCACGTATTTTCATGTACACCTTTTAAAGGGTAACTGCAAAGAAAAAAGTGTATTTTTAAACAGTCTAATTGGGACAAGCATGTCACAAAACAAATTTTCCGCCAAAAACAAAATTTTTTACAGCACTATTTATTGCGCGATACTGATTTTATATTTCGTTTCAGCTTGGGTCCAGACGCAGCCGATGCTACAAGCGCGAGCTCCGGGCTTTCAGCGTCCCTGCCAAGCACGCGCGCTCGTGCAATGCAAGCACTGCTCAGGGCCACACGTCGTCTGAAGCCAGGGGAGCGGATCGGTTCGTTATCGGATCTCGGAAGATCACAACTTTCATTGGCTGCGTCTGGACCCAAGCTGAAACGAAGTATAGTTTGCGGCTATTTCGTCCGTTTTAAATCGCGCGCCACAAAGTCGGTATTATACGTCACGTAGTGGCTGCTATACGTCACGGAATGACGTTTCAAATGTGGAGAAGTTGTGACTCCGACTAAATTACGTCCTGTGGCGTAAATATTGCTAGAAAAAAATTTGATTTATCGCGGAAGATTTGTTTTGTGATATGCTTGTCCCACGTAGGCTGTTTAAAAAAAATATATATATTTTTTTTGCAGTTATTTTTTAACGTTTCGTATTTTGCGACTCCCATATACCTGCTTGCTGTGCGTTCGGGTGCCGAAACAGGTCAGAGAGCGGCAAAGACTCTTCCGCTTCCCGCCAGACAAGAACGCTAATGTGAAGCAGAGGAGAGCTTGGCTTGCCATTATAAAACGAAAGAATCTCGAAGCCCACTATAGGCGCAAGGTTTGTGAGGTTAGTGCATTTCACTTGTCTTCTCCGCGTATTATACTCGTCGCTTCTCAGCCGATCAGGCTGCTTCGATTGAGCGTGATTCGGCACGAACGATGCTTGGGAGAACGGCTGCTTCTAAATAAGTTTTATATTGCAGTGATTTTTATTTAAATTGTATCGCTTCTAACGAAGCGTAAAAAATGCAAGGTGTAGCTTTGCATGCAAAATTCGAAGCACAAATGTCCGGGTGGCTCATAACGCAATTTAATAATAATAATTTTATTTGCAGCATCCACATTACAGTGAAAAATCGGGTCAGTCAAAGCCTAAATGGCTTGTGGGACTGGAACCCTTCAAACTCACCATCAGCATGTTAACAAAAGCGCGAAAGAAAAGAAAAAAAAAAACAAGAAAAAAACAAGAAAAAAAAACAGAAAAGAAAGAAGAGAAAAAAACACACACACACACACCTAACCTACATATCTAACACTCTGGTCTTCTACACACCCATGCCTACCTACACTGAATCGACCATAAAAGAACGGAGCCATCTTTTAACCTTAGTTTTAGAGTCGAAAGAGAAAACACCTTCAGGAAGATCATTGAAAATATCCGGAACATAGTAATCACGGTTTTTTTTTTTGTTTGTTTGTTTGTTTATTTTATTTTTGACACAATTGTCAAGGGGTTCATCCGTACCTCGTGAAGCAACGAGGCCGTTTAAAACGGGTTGTTTTCCTTAGCGTGCGAGACGGATCGTGCAAAATCTTAAACCGATTCGTCCAAAAATAACGAAGTATCACTGTTTGTCGGAGTAAAGAAGAAAAAAATTGGCATTTCAAGGTCACTGAACATGTTCGTGCTGTCTGAGAAAATTGAATTGTACAACCACACTTTTCGAAACACTTTTCAACAGGGTGTTCACTTTAGCATGCCACTGTCCCCTACTGTGCGCAAACACCGTAATCCCGTATCTAAGTACACTGTATGCCAGGGCATAAACCAAAATAATAATAATAATAATAATAATAATAATAATAATAATAATAATAATAATAATAATAATAATAATAATAATAATAATAATAATAATAATAATAATAATAATAATAATAATAATAATTTGTATTCAGGAACATTCATAAATTCATACAGGAGTACGGGGGCAATCAAAGCCAACAGTGGCTTGTGTGACGCCGCCCTAGAAAAAAGAAAGAAACACAGGTGGAATGTCGAAGAACGCAGTCAGTACAAATTAGCACAAATAAAGCAGAGGACGGGAAAAAACGTGAATAAGCAGTTAGGAGTGCACAAAGCAACATAAATAATATGTACACAAATACCTATGCACTAAATATAAACATAGTTATGTAATCTCTCCTCCAGAAAGATAAAGTTTCGTACTTTTCTTCGGCTGGCGCAATGAATTAGCCTGCAGAATTTCAGAGTGCAAATTGTTAAATATTAAAATGTAACGACCAACCAATCCCTAAATCAGGAGCCCAACGTTTCGAAACCGGTTCGGCTTCTTCTTCAGGGGCGACTATTGAGGAAAGGAGCCGCAATCTTCTTTTCCTCTATGGCGGAGGCGAATGCGCACGATCCCATCTTCTTCCTCTTTGATCGTTTTTGAAGACGCATGGTAGAGCCCGTTCACATACACAGATGGCAGTGCGCCAAGAGACCTATTAATGTTTGTTGGCGTGGTCTGAATGTGCCAAGATTCAAGGAAGAGCCTCCGGCGAGGATTAGTTTCGATGTCCAGGATGCGCGTGTTTAGAAAGTCAATGCGGTGGTCATTTTTTTCACAGTGTTCAGCAACCGCGCTGCGCTCTTGATCGAAGTTGCGCACATCAATCTTGTGTTGACGCATTCGTTCATGATAATTCTTTGTTTCCCCGATGTACGAGGACGGGCACTCAGCGCAGGGAATCTCGTACACCACACCTTGCGCTTTCTCTTTAGGGGGCCGATCTTTTGGTCGTGGCATAAAGCGTCCAAGGGTTGAAATTGGCTTGTGGGCCATCTGAATGCCCTCCTTAGCTAGCACCCGTGCCAGCGCTTCACTTGTTCCCTTGATGTATGGGACGCTGATGCGCGTGGTTGGCCGGCGTTTCGTATCAGCCTGTGACTGGTGGTGTTGTCGACTACGGTTTTGACGACGGGCAATGCGGTGTATGAAGCTGTCCGTATATCCGTTCTTTTTGAGGTCGGAAATGATGGTTTCTTCTTCTTTTCGTCGGTCAGAATCAGTTGAGCAAAGGTTCTTTGCCCTTGATAGTAGTGTGGTAACCACTGATACTTTATGACTCGTTGGGTGGTTGGAGTCAAATTGTAAGTATCTTCCGGTGTGCGTTGGTTTCCGGTAAACTGAGAACTGAAGATGGTCTCCCTGCCTTTGTACAAGCACATCGAGAAACGGTAAGGTGTTGTTTTTTTCCCGTTCCACGGTGAATTGGATGTTAGGCTCGATCGAATTGAGGTGTGTCAAAAAGTTGTCTACTTGAGACTTCTTCATGACGCAGAAGCAGTCGTCCACATATCTTAGAAATACCTTGGGGCTTGCAGCAAAAGACTGGAGAGCCTGTTGTTCTATGGCTTCCATGCACAGGTTTGCCGTGGCGACAGAGATTGAGGCCCCCATTGCGGTTCCACTGGTCTGCTTAAAGTACTCTCCTTTGAAGCTGAAATAGGTGTTACTCAGGCAGAATTCAAGGAGGCGGCAAAGTTCGTCCACGCTGAGCTTGGTCCTGTTGCTCAAATCGCTGTCTTTCTCCAGGGTGTTTCTGGCAGTCATGACTGCTAAGGAGACCGGAACGCTCGTGAACAGGGATATCACGTCAAAAGATACCAGAATCTCCTCAGCGTTTATCTGTAAATGCGAAATCTGCTCCACAAAGTCGCTGGCGTTGCGCACGTATGTCGGGGTTTTCCCAACGAGAGGAGAGATAGTGTGATGAAGGTAGTTTGACAGTGCTTTGAGCGGAGAGGTGGTGAAGTCCACGATGGGTCGGAGGGGAACGTCAGGTTTGTGTATTTTGGAAGTCCATAGAAACCGGCGAGTAAAGCCATTCTAAACACGCGCATCCTGAAGCATCGAAACTGAATGCTCGCTGGAGGCTCTTCGTGGAATCTTGGCACATTCAGACCACTGCTCAACAAGCGATATTAGGTCTCTTGAGTTGCATCTGCCATCTGTGTATGTGAACGGGCTCTACCATGCGTCTTCAAAAACGATCAAAGAGGAAGAAGATGGGATCGTGCGCATTCGCCTCCGCCATAGAGGAAAAGAAGATTGCGGCTCCTTTCCTCAATAGTCGCCCCTGAAGAAGAAGCCGAACCGGTTTCGAAACGTTGGGCTCCTGATTTAGGGATTGGTTGGTCGTTACATTTTAATAATTATTTCCCCAACCAGACAGACTTCTGTCTAATGTTTACTTTTAAGTCTTTACGTCTTGACTACGGAGAGGAGACTACACAGCTGGCAAAACGGTATGTGCACATCGCTCGCACCATCTCGACCTTTAAGACCCACCTTGAGTTTACAAGAAACTGCCGAGATTCACACGTGGTCCCCCGCAGTCTTCATCTCAAGCGCATCGTCCATACACCAGAGGGACACAAGATTATCGACCAGGCGGAGCACCGGTTAGTTAAAGCTCGAATACACGAGTGCAACTCAACTATAAAGAAAAAGAGCTGGACCTGTTTTTTACTCGTCGGAAGCTAGAACATCGAATCCCCGACGTGTTTCCAGCTTTAGAGTCGTTCGCCACAAGTGTCGCTGCCACTGCTGCAGCAAAACAGCAAACAGCCCAGCGTAAGAAATTTTCAAGACTGACGGAGAAAAACAAGGCGCCGTACAACATCGACGGGTTTGTCACGAACCTTTCTTCAAGACGACTTTCTCCTTGTGAGACTGCAATCTTAGCAAAGGGTCACGGTTTTAATATGACAACGACGAAGCCACCTTTGCCAAAAATGGTTGCCACAATAGAAGACGGCATCGCGCAGCTGGATTCAAACGCTCGCGAACGAGTCCGACAAAAAGTGGTTGGTGTGCTGTCAAAACGTTCCACAACATCACCGACACAATTTATCAAGAGAAGAGGTGCAAGCTCTTCGGAAGCTTCGAGAGGACAAGAACATCGTGATCCTGCCAGCGGATAAGGGCAACTCAACGGTAGTCCTAGACCGGGATGCCTATGAGCATAAGGTCCGCGATCTCCTTGACTGCTCAACATATGAAAAACTCAAGAGGGACCCAACATCACAAGTCCAGACGAAGTTGAACAAAATTCTTACGGAGATTTTCAAAGGGCACCCAGATTCCAGGAGCCTTCACCTGCGCCTTCTATGCCGGAATGGCTTTACCCCCGGTTTCTACGGACTTCCAAAAATACACAAACCTGACGTTCCCCTCCGACCCATCGTGGACTTCACCACCTCTCCGCTCAAAGCACTGTCAAACTACCTTCATCACACTATCTCTCCTCTCGTTGGGAAAACCCCGACATACGTGCGCAACGCCAGCGACTTTGTGGAGCAGATTTCGCATTTACAGATAAACGCTGAGGAGATTCTGGTATCTTTTGACGTGATATCCCTGTTCACGAGCGTTCCGGTCTCCTTAGCAGTCATGACTGCCAGAAACACCCTGGAGAAAGACAGCGATTTGAGCAACAGGACCAAGCTCAGCGTGGACGAACTTTGCCGCCTCCTTGAATTCTGCCTGAGTAACACCTATTTCAGCTTCAAAGGAGAGTACTTTAAGCAGACCAGTGGAACCGCAATGGGGGCCTCAATCTCTGTCGCCACGGCAAACCTGTGCATGGAAGCCATAGAACAACAGGCTCTCCAGTCTTTTGCTGCAAGCCCCAAGGTATTTCTAAGATATGTGGACGACTGCTTCTGCGTCATGAAGAAGTCTCAAGTAGACAACTTTTTGAAACACCTCAATTCGATCGAGCCTAACATCCAATTCACCGTGGAACGGGAAAAAAACAACACCTTACCGTTTCTCGATGTGCTTGTACAAAGGCAGGGAGACCATCTTCAGTTCTCAGTTTACCGGAAACCAACGCACACCGGAAGATACTTACAATTTGACTCCAACCACCCAACGAGTCATAAAGTATCAGTGGTTACCACACTACTATCAAGGGCAAAGAACCTTTGCTCAACTGATTCTGACCGACGAAAAGAAGAAGAAACCATCATTTCCGACCTCAAAAAGAACGGATATACGGACAGCTTCATACACCGCATTGCCCGTCGTCAAAACCGTAGTCGACAACACCACCAGTCACAGGCTGATACGAAACGCCGGCCAACCACGCGCATCAGCGTCCCATACATCAAGGGAACAAGTGAAGCGCTGGCACGGGTGCTAGCTAAGGAGGGCATTCAGATGGCCCACAAGCCAATTTCAACCCTTGGACGCTTTATGCCACGACCAAAAGATCGGCCCCCTAAAGAGAAAGCGCAAGGTGTGGTGTACGAGATTCCCTGCGCTGAGTGCCCGTCCTCGTACATCGGGGAAACAAAGAATTATCATGAACGAATGCGTCAACACAAGATTGATGTGCGCAACTTCGATCAAGAGCGCAGCGCGGTTGCTGAACACTGTGAAAAAAATGACCACCGCATTGACTTTCTAAACACGCGCATCCTGGACATCGAAACTAATCCTCGCCGGAGGCTCTTCCTTGAATCTTGGCACATTCAGACCACGCCAACAAACATTAATAGGTCTCTTGGCGCACTGCCATCTGTGTATGTGAACGGGCTCTACCATGCGTCTTCAAAAAACGATCAAAGAGGAAGAAGATGGGATCGTGCGCATTCGCCTCCGCCATAGAGGAAAAAGAAGATTGCGGCTCCTTTCCTCAATAGTCGCCCCTGAAGAAGAAGCCGAACCGGTTTCGAAACGTTGGGCTCCTGATTTAGGGATTGGTTGGTCGTTACATTTTAATAATTATTTCCCCAACCAGACAGACTTCTGTCTAATGTTTACTTTTAAATTGTTAAATATCTCGGGCACATAATATTCGCGGCTATTCCTACCGTATCGAGTACGGACAAAAGGGATTTTAAATGTTTCTTGAAAACGAAGGGAATGAGTAGGTACGTTTCCTCTTTTTAAATCGTCAGACCAGAAGTAGCGTTGGACGACAGTTCGAGTAAACAGATTTCTGAGACATGGGAACTGCAGAAAGTTAAACAGGTCACTGTCATCAGGTATTTGCAAGCCATAAGATACACTTTTCAAAATATTTTTCAAAATGCTATCTATTTTACCGTGCCATTGGGCAGAACAGTTTCCAAACACTGCAATCCCATACCTTAACACGCTATATGCAAGCGTGTGAGTGATTATTTTACGTACTGAAAAAGGCATAAGTGATTTGGTATTATATAAAAGGCAACTTACACTTCGAAAAAAAAAAAAAAAAAACCGAGACTGGGACAATAAGGGACGGACAAACACAGTCTTGTCAGTCCCTTATTGTCCCAGTCTCGGGTTTTTTTTTTCTCGAAATGTTTAACCACCACCAGCTTGTTTGCGCCCTTACCTTTTGTTCACCAACTTACACTCCTTAACTTTGCACAAAGAGACATAAACTGAGCATTCCAAGTTAGGCCGCAGTCAAATAAAATCCCAAGGTTCTTGACAGATTCAACATATTCCAATGAAACACACTTGCATGATACACAATTTGAGTGATGTAAAACAAAAGGGAAATCCAGACGCACATATTTAAGGGGATTATGGAAACAGATAAGTTTAGTCTTATTTACGTTGACGTCCATAAGGTTTCGCTGAAACCAGTCCATGACTGTAGTCGCAGCACACTGTAGTGAGCGGGCGGCATTTTCAAAATTAAGATGTCGAGTAACAATTACGGTATCGTCCGCATATTGATAAAGCTTGGCTTCAGAGACAGATGTGGAAATATCATTAACAAACAAATTAAATAGAAGTGGAGACAAAATTGAGCCCTGGGGTACCCCTGCTCTTAACATTGTTCGCGGACTGCAGGACTCAGCTGCAATTACAAGCTGTGAGCGATTCAAAAGGTAATTGGATAGAAAATAAAAAAACGGGCCACGAAAGCCGTAGCTATATGGCTTTCTCAAGAGGACTGAATGGCTGACCGTATGACCGTATCAAACGCCTTAGATACGTCCAAAAAAAAGGGCACAGCTTACAAGATTTCTTTCAAAACCGGAAAAGAGTAAATCTGAAAAGTCTTCCAGCAGAGGTTGAGTTCCTTTTCCCCGAATAAAACCAAACTGACAAGGTGAGAAGACATTATGCACGTCCAGAAAGGATGACATAACTTGGAATACGTGTTTTCTAGGATTTGGGCAATAATTGGCAATATAAAAATTGGCCGGTAATTTTCAATCTTAGATAGATATTTATTGAAGCATGGAGAGGTAAGCCGGAGTTCGTGGTTTCTCTGGCTGGCTACTCCGTGGGGAAGGGTAGAGAGGAATAAAGACGATTAGAAGAAGAGGAAGTCACGCGCACATAAACACAACACACACACGCACACACTCAAAGTTGATCGATCAGTCCGGTGTCTTCGACATACTTTTGTAGCGATTTTAAGACGATGCGTTGATGCCGCTTGTTTTTCCATGGGCCTAGGATTTTTCTTCCATTGAATGGTCTGGGGTCCAGCTGGTGAAGTGTTCTTTTCATGGATTCGCGTTGAGTTTGGTACTTAGCGCATGCGGACAATATATGCTCTACATCCTCTTTGCAGTTGCATGTGGTGCACATTGGAGTGTCACTTCGGCCAAGAAGAAAATTATAGCTGCCAGTGTAAGCCACCCCGAGTCGTAGCCTGTGGTACAAAGTTTCGAGTTTTCTAGGTAGGGTATCTGGTAGTTGCGTAGTCAATTCTGGGTCCACTGAATGTAATTTGCTATTTTGATGAACTGATGAAGACCACGACTGCATAATCATAGTGTTAATTACCTTCTTTATGGAGCATTTTATGTCGTATTTGGTGAATGGCACTTTTTGAAGCTTTCTGAGTTTGTGTCCGGTCTTAGCAGCCCTGTCAGCTTGTTCATTTCCGCTGATGCTGCTGTGACCTGGAATCCACTGCAGTATTATGTGATGCCCTACGTCAGCGGCTTTAGCGTATACTTGTCCAACCTGTAATTGGAGAGTCTTATTGCTGCATGATTTCCCAAATATCATAAGGCTTTTAAGAGCAGCAATGGAGTCGGTTAGGATGACCCATTTTTGTATATTCGTTGATTTTGAAATGTAAGTAATCGCCAACAAAATACCATGTAGTTCGGCTGTTGTAGATGCTGTTCGGTGGGATAGCCGTGCGGTCTCGAGTACATTGTTCTGGGGAATTACGAAAGCAGAGGAAGATGAGGTTTCGGTAGTGGATCCATCAGTATATACTAATACATGGTCTTTGTACACGTTAGACACGTGAAGCATTGTTTGTTGAAATCGAACGGGTATCGCTGTGTCCCTGATTGCCCCCATTCCAGGTATCTCGGTATTAATTCGCATGGAGGGCATAGTCCAATACGGTGGCGGAGTTACTCCGCTGTGCTTTGTCACCGAAGACATTTCTTTATGCCACTTTTGTATTTCTTGCCCAAATATGGAATGTGGCCTTTTTCTGACAATATTTCGCATATAGTGTCTCTTATGCTGAGTAATGTGGCGTAGGTGCACTCGTAAAGATTCTTGCGTTTTCATAGTGTTGACAGATACTGTTCTCGTTTCAGCCAGCGTATCACAAGTAGACGTGCCCCTAGGAAGACCGAAGCAGATTTTAAG
>JAZHYW010016150.1:0-11136 GCA_037355805.1 Ixodes ricinus | reverse complement strand
TTGAAGCCCAAGATTCGGCCATTGAGAACACGAAAAAAACGGACAAAACGTGTAGTAGTCGCATCACTGCTACCCGCAGGTAGGCGTTTTTCGTCGAAGCATATTCATTGACTCTTTTGTGAACAACGTAAAAGTGGAACGCAAATTATTTAAATTAATTTTAATGATTAGTTCTTAGCAGGACAGAACTGAAAAATTGTGCAATATTTGCGCGCAAATGAAGTGTTTTTTAAAATTTTACTTTAGCGAACTACTTCGTGATGCGTACGAACGCTCTTTTCCAAGTGGTGAACCGTCCCCCAGCCTTTGGCTGCTCTGAAAGCTAAGCTGAAACGAAGTAGATATAAGAAAGCCAAAGTGCTGACTTTTCCTGCGTCACCACTGAAGGCCACCGAGGGCCACAGATTGGACACGGACGACGGCGTCAGCGTTCGGCTATAAGAGTCGTGTCCAATCGGCGAGAGCACGACTTTTAGACGAACGCTGACGACGCAGTAGTGTCCAATCTTCGGCCTACGGTGGCCTTCTTTGGTGACGCAGGAAAATTGAGCACTTGGGCTTTCTTATCCAGGAGGTAGTTGGACGGGCACGTTAGAGGCCTTCAGAATGAACTCCTTAAAACTATGGGATGATAATGCAAGTAATGCAAAGGTGCAAGCGAGCTGGGCAAGAATGACGAAAATAATCCCTGGAGCAGGGGAACAAGGGAGACAAAGAACTAACACAAATCTCCAAGACAGCGAGGTGACAGGTGCGCGACCAAAACAAATCTACCAGGTCCTGGTATCGAACCAGGGACCTCTTCCTTTCCAGTGGAGCACTCTACCATCTGGGCTAAGAATAAGTTAGACGTCAGCAGAGCAAATATGTTTTATCAGCCACCACCAGTATAACACCAACAAGTGTGTTAGAGGCCTGTATTTTAAGGTTATGATGATAATGCAAGTTCATTATAACCTTAAAATGCATTTTAAGGTTATCGTCATAACATTGAAATGCATGCCGTTCACCCTTGTTGGTCTTAGACTGCTGGTGGTTGATAAAACCCGTTTGTCTCTATACTGACGTCTAACTTCCGGTTAGCTCAGTAGAGCGCTCCACTGGAAATGGAGAGGTCCCTGGCTCAACACCGGGACCAGGCGGATTTTTTCGGTCGTGTACCAGTCACCTAGATGTTTTCAGAAATTTGGGTTTGTCCTTTGTCCCCCAAGTTTCCTTTCTCCAGGAATTATTGTCGTCATTCTTTAAAACCAGCGTGCACGCCTATAAGCGCGAGATCGCGCCAATACTTTAAAGGAGTTCGTTCTGAAGGGTTTCAATGTACGCCCGTGTGACAGGGATTTTAGTGTGAGACGGGGTATTGGACATCTGTCCGAAAACACGCACTTATTCTGCATTCTGCTCTCACGTGTATGCACTGCGCGACACTGTTAGCGCGAACACGAGGACACGACTTCTGCGTTTTTGTTCACGTTGTACTTCGAAAAGCTAAACTGACGGGCTTCAAAATCTACCGCCTAGACTAGTACCACAACTCAGCATTTTATACCACTTTAGTATTTCTGATGACTTCTCCATTAATACAAAAAAAAACTGCGGTGTCTTGTTTGCGTTAATAGTGTCGCGGGGTATACCTCTGTCAAGACTAAAAGTCGCAACGCTACATATTCGCTCTGACCTTAGCCCGGGTGCGCGCACTGTACTCGCGAACAACGTTCTAAAGCAATACCGCCGAAATTCATGGGCGTCCGTGCGTTCGCGCAATTCGAGGGCCAACCAAAGCTCTGTATGCGCACACACGAAAAATCCTCGTTGCTATCTCTCATTCATTAGATCGGTGATATTTGCGTCGGGTTCAAACTTGGAGAGTACAGCCAGATATTTTTGGAACGACATTGGAGAGGATCACTCTTCCTTCTAGGTCGCCGGAGAAGAATGGACGCACTACACTTCTATTCTTCGAGCGCTTCGAGCGCTGCTCGGGCGTGAAAACAATTTCTATGAGCAAGCCAAAAGGTTGAGTGATAGGAATTTTTTTACAACGATATATTTAAGCTGAGCATTAATCACACTCAAACTTTGTGAGCGTAATTATCTAAACCGAATGTTTAAGAAAAAAAATATATATATATATTTTTTTATGCGCGTGAGGACAGCACGAGCAAACAGTCAAGTTGGCGCTGCTCCTCAGACATGAGATCACGTGGTACGAAAACTTGAAAACTCCTTGCAGATTAACACCCTGAATCAGATCCTGCAGATCCGAGCTTGCGTGGTAGGATATATGAGTAGCTACGTCAACCAGAAGTTTCTTCTATTTCTTTGTTCTTGTTTTTTCCTTCCATAGGAAATACGAATTTTTTATTGTCCCGCACTTCTTTTCCGTAAAAACCTTCACGCACGAAATTGGAGTATGATAAATGCGCTACTTTAAGCGATTGCTTTGACATTCGCATAGCGCTCGAGAACTCGTTAAAAGTCCAGGTTCATGCATTCCATTTTTGTTTTTAATTTCTATTAACGTACATTTTATCGAGCATCAGCCTGACACAAACGACCTGTCGCCTTTGTTGTTCAAACTGTGATGAAGGAAGTCTGCCGGAATTAGCGCGCGGGAAGAAAGATTGCGGCTTCAAGAAAGACGGCTATCGCAGACACCCCTAGCGTGCGGAGGATTCTAATGGAGCGACTTTTAGCGAGCTCCATAACTTTGGAGCCGCGCGGTCGATCGATCATTCACTGCCAACGACGCGATACGAGCTCATCAGACTCTAAGAATCGAGTAATTGGGATGACACTTTTGTTGCTACGATTTTTTTTGTGAATGCAAGAACGTGACAGAGGCATGGAAAATTCTCTCTCTCTCTCTCTCTCTCTTTGTTTGTGCTTTATAAAGCATCCTGTATATGCAGATATTTTGTTTCGTTTGGTTTAAGTTTGACGCTGGTCGTATATATTTAGATTAACTGAAGAACAACTCTGCGCATGCAAGTACGACAGGAGTGAAAGAGAGTATGTTTTTTTTACTTGCCTTTTTGGAGGATACAAGAAGCCGAGTTCAGGTGGACGGAGGTGGGTCTGTGTGTAAAGGGGGGAAGGAGAGGGGGCCATCAAAATTCTCAAGATAAGTTTTTAAACTCTTCGGAAAGCAAAAGAATATAAACTTCCTTGAAAAGAAATAAGAAACTCTTAACCACTGGTTTATTATTTTGAATATCAACACTTCTTTTCGCTTTGTTTTTTTACTCAGTCAGTCACCCAGGGAAAATTGAGAAAGTCAGTTTTTTGCAGAAGGACGCCAACAGAGACGCTTGTATAAAGGAATTTGGCTGAACTTAATCGGCTGCGTATAAAATTACCCCGTCACATCGCAAGGCAAAAAATTAACTGGAAGTTTCTTCGAAAAAAAAAAAGGATTATGTTCGCCAAACATTGTCTCTAGTGCCTCGGAAGAAGGCCGATAGCTTGTGAGAATGGATTGCGGGATTATACCAGCCTCGCAATATATGTATATCAAGTTCTTATAACGCAGCATTTTTGCGGATCACGATAAGGGCTCAAAATTAAGTTCAAAATGAGAAGGAAAGAAGAAAAAAAAAAGGGAGGAGGGGCAGAGGTTGTTTTTTGATGGTCGTTTAATATCCAAGTTCTAAGTAACCAAATTTACTGAATTTCTCTTACTACGGATAAAATAAATAATAACTACCTTTTGAGTAACAAATGCCACAAGAAGCGCGGTCGCATCGCGGCCGCAAGCTTTGCTTTGATTCGTGTAGATATTTACTTGTATTTTACGCGCATAATTTCACACAAACTGTTTTCAAGGATAGTGATCAAGCGCGATCCTATAGGTTGATAAGTTATTAGTAACATGTGCAGTCTAGTAACTAAAGTTTGAGGGTGTGGTTGTACAATGTTTCTCACAACGTTGTCAATTTCTTTTAAACAGTGTGTTTGTGTGTGTTTATTTTTACAAATAACGAGGTGCTCACTTTTGTCGCTGTCACTTTTGTGGTCCAAACTGGATTTCTCAGAGTGGGACTTTCTTTGGAAACAATCAAACGCATGTTTGGTAGAGCTGCACTCATTATAGTTTGCAAGAAAATGCACTTACATGTGATGACTGATCTGAGCGCCTCGTATTTTTTACGTCTACTTAGTCTCGTTCGTACCATGTTATATCACAATGGAATGGCGCCCTGACCGATTTATGCTGCGGTCACTGGTTGATCCGGAGATATCACGAGAGTGCTCCGGTCTCTTTCTTTTACGACCAAAAGAGAAAACAAGGAAGTGATTTAGAATTTCTCTCGGATAGGCCAGAACATTTTCAGGTTTGTTCATTCAAGGCCGTCTAACCCTAGTGCACCTAGAAACCATGGCAGCTTTTTGCAACCTAGTGTGGCGGACGGATGCGCCATTTAGTGCACTCAAGGTTGGCTCGCTCTTGCAGCCACAAACCAATTACAATACCACCTCCTTGAAAATATCGTAAGGGTGCAGGTGAGCTGGTGCATATTAACGATGTTGAATTAACCTGAGACTGGATTAGAGAAGAAACATCGAAACGTAGAAGAGACAGAAAATAGACAGGACGCCGTCTCAAACTCAGCTCAGTTCGAGACGTCGCCCTGTCTATTGTTTGTCTCTTCTACGTGTTGATGTTTCTTCTCTAACCCAGTCTCAGGTTAATGGTTAACACCACCTCCTTGCTCTAAGATAACTCCATGTAATAAACGATGTTTATTAGCGGCCGTTACTGAGTTCGCGGATGATAAGCTTGTAGTTTCGACGAGGTTCCGAGTGGCTTCAACGTGCATTCAACACAATCAACTTTGTCGTTGTTAGCAGATGGCGTGAGTACCATTTTTCATGAGTGTCAAGTACTGTGACACCTTTGACAAACGCCTTCAAATATGGCCACGTCTGTTGTACTGACATCACATAACAGTCAATGCGGAGACCTTGCTGCTGAGCGTGCACCTTCAGCCCCACAAACTTTGCCTCGACAATTTTGTTTTCCTTTCTTTTTTTTAGCGGCAAATCACAACCAGCACGGTGCAACGGCGGTACGTGCAAGCCTTGAGTAGTGCTTTTTTTAGCGTCACATGCCGATACTGTATGAAATAATCCTCCCTATTCAGTCAATGAATCAATGCAAACGCGTTAAAAAATTTTCAGCCCCACATTCTTCGATATTAATAATTTTCCCAACGAGACAAATGCAGAAATCTCTTTTCTCAAGGCACGGCTCCATGTTATTTCATACTTTCGTCGTTCCACATGCTCCTAAATATGGACAATTGTTTGCCAACATGTGCATTTACAGAATCTGAAATTTTATCGGATGCAATACTTTGGAACATTCAACGCACTCTCCTGCATTGCCCACGCTTCGATAAATTTAAATGATCCTACCTACTACCATCCAAAATGCCAAAACACCAATAAAAAAAATTAAAAAGAAATCTATTTTCTTTTTTTTACTTGATGAAGATAAGATAAGATATATAGGTGGGAAAACGACCACTGAAGCCTGCCGCAGCGGTGCGACCGGATTGCGTCCCCTTCCGGTTTCCCCTTGGTAGGTACCTCCACCTTACGATAGATGTCGCGGTGGCATACGGAACGCGGTATGCCGCAGCCGGTTGGTAATGCAGATTATAAAGAACAGACTGGAGGAATGGGTAGATTGCGAGGGCATACTGGGCGAGTTACAGAACGGGTTTCGGAAACAAAGAAGGTTGGAGGACAATATATTTTCTCTAACACAGTGTACAGAAGTAGCGCAAAAAGAAAGCAGACAGCTCTGGCTGGCATTTCTGGATATCAAGGGTGCGTATGACAATGTGAACCAAAGGAATCTGTGGGACATAGTGGAGAGCTTAAACCTAGATGAAGGACTAACAGCAATATTAAGGAACATTTACAAAGATAATAAGGTGATTATAACAGGGGAAGAAAAGGCAACGGGGATAATAGAGATAGGACGAGTCCTGTAGGCAGGGTGCCCGTTATCGCCTTTGCTGTTCATGTTGTATCTGAGAGGATTGGAGGATAGACTAGAGAAGAGTGGGCTTAGATTCGACCTTTCGTACAGTAAGCTAGGCCAAAAATTTCAGCAATCCTTACCGGGATTGATGTATACGGATGATATCGTACTAATGGCTAACAACATTATTTAATTCGAATCTTTTATACAGGGAAGGCGTGCGCGTGTGGCGCGTGGAACCCCAATCCATGCATCCTCCTTGATGCTTCGATGGTAATATAGCAAATGGTCTATTACCCGAGCATCAAGAAGAATGCGGAAATGGTGTTCCACGCGCCGCGCGTGCCGGCGTCTGCAGCAGTAACTGTTCTAAAGCAAAAGCCTAAAACGAATGGCAACTTGCACGCGCGTTCGTCGACGCTTTATTTTGGTAATTTACTTCGAATCTTATATACGGGGAAGGCATGTGCGTATGGCGCGTGCGGCGGTGCGAGCGTAGAGGTTTTAGTGACTGCACACGAAAATTCACGGAACCCTAGACATAAACAGCTTCGCTGTAAAATTCGAACGCCGTCAAAGCGCAGGTCAAAGCCAAGACGCTAAGAGCATGAGCCAATCATACTCCGTTTCACCTTATGTTGTACCGCAGAGAAGGCTAGAAGCGCAAGCTCGTAGCGTTGGCAGCTGCTCTTGCGCACGACAGCTTGTGCCGCCGAGATGTGCCCTAGAGCAAGGAGCTCGCGCTTGTACCCTTAACTGCGGTACATCATAAGGTGAAACAGCGTATAGATTACCTCAGTTGTGGAACTCCCGCGGAAGGGGGTACCCCTCCTCACTCGCTTCAGTCCGTCTCCCATCGTTCGAACCGCCATCTAGATTTTCGTTTCATAACTGTGTGTTCCATAGAGCCCAGAACCCTGCCAGACCCTGCATCTAGGTGTTGCTGTCAAACGTACGTATTCCATAGAATACACTGTCAGTTACCATCGCAGTCGTCCGGCGCGTCGAACGACGGGAGGCTGCGTGTCCTGCGAGAGCACGTGCTAAATGATCAACGTGCGTCTACCTTCCCGCACGACACTCGCAGAACCAATCAGCGCAACTTACGAGGCAGCTCAGTGAATGACGATACTGAAACATAGTTAGACCAAAACAGCAGTCTGATTTGTGACTGATTGCAATGCAAAACATACGCTTTCATTGCCTAATGTCACAACTCACACTGCGTTTTTGGTCTAAACCTATGTTTCGGCAGTCGTCGTGGCTGCCTCGTAACGTAGCGGTGATTGGCTGCAAGTGGTGTGCGTAAATGTAGGCGCGCAGGCGTGTTGGAGGGTGCGGAGTGAGGGGGGGGTTGTAGGTACTGCTCGTGCAACTGAGCTGAACGAATAACGTTGGCATGAGCCAAGAAAGGCCGTTTCGTGCGTTTCGAAGTAAACATGTAAAAAAAAGAATTGAAGCTTTGGGACGCCAGATGTTTTGACGTCACTCACGCAGACATAAGAGACGCGTATCTTAGCGGTGGAGGCATGAATCTTGGCACTTTCGTTCATCTTGCGGCATTGAATCTAGCCGATTTCGAGCTTTAAAAGGTGCTTTTTCCGGTTTTTCAGCACCACATACAAAGAAAAAAGAACGTGCCATAAGCAGTGCGAGGCCTGATATGTCTACTGCACTGAAGCGTTGAACAAACTGTGGCGCCCTCATTTTGGGTAGTACAAGCTCACCTGAGTGGACCTCGCACTACTTATAACAGGTTGGCTGAACTTTTCTATTTTGTTTTTTCTATTGTGCTGAAGAACGGCAAAACACCTTTGGACGTCTGAAATTGGCTAGACTCAACGCCGCGAGACAATCGAAAGGGTCATATTCGTGCCACCACCGCTAGGGTATGCGTCTCTTAACTCTGGGTGGTGGCGTCAAAACATGTAGCGTCGCGACGCTGTTATTCTTTCTGTTTTTTTTTTCTACTTTGGAATGCGTGAAACGGCGTTTCTTGGCTCACGCTCTGAACATCTTAGCTTTGACCTGCGCATCGACGGTGTTCGAAGTTTTGTTGTTTCTTTGTATTTTCCTCGTGATCGTCGCGTTTCGCACCGAAGCAGCGCGCTTCTACATGTGCGACAGTTTGAGACGCTCAAGTTTGTGCTACCCAAAACAAGTCCTAACGAGTCCCTTTTCGCGGCGCCCTCTAGGCAACGCAGGAGGCCTATCAGGTGAGCTTGTTCTACCCAAAACGAGGGCGCCACAGTTTTTTCAAATCTTCAGCGCAGGAGGTGGAAACAGAGGCTGCCTTTGCCACCACTGCACTCATCGAACGCATTCAAATGCGAAAGCCAAACGCTGGACACCGGCGTTCCGCTTTTTAACGCGTTCGACAAGTGCAGCGGAGACCATTGCTTTAGATTTACCCACTAATCATTCCAAACAGTCTATCTACGCTGGACCCAAACGCATGATGTAGAAAACTGCATTGGGCACTGATTGGCTATTCTCTCGGGTCACGTGACTTGACGTTGAAATGTAGTTTTTCCCTGTGCTCGTAAAATGATGCAGCTGACGGTGACGTCAAAATGTCGTCACGATGCACTTTGACGATGCAGTTAACTGAGTACTGAGTGGTCGAGACGAAGCCGGAGATCGTTCTGCATCGTAAAAGATGGCGACCCTAACATGTGCATCTCTACTGTTGGGTTCGCCAGCGGATCGAGTTTTTAGAGATCACTTTCGAGACGAGCGATGCGAGGTTTGTGGGCGAATACCGGCTGACCAAAGGGGTAACTCGCTGGCTGTGCGACCAGCATCGCGGAAAGCTCCAGCGGCGTCGCGAAGGGCCCCGTGTGCTGATGGTCGAATAACAAGTCCTCGCAGCTCTACACTTCTACGCCGCTGGCGGCTTTCAGGGAACCGTCGGGAGCGACGAAAACATTGGTGTTCACCAGTGCTCTGTGAGTCGCGTACTTGTTGATGTCACCAACCCTATCATCGATTGTCTCGGATCGAAGTGGCTGTGTTTCGAGCAAACTCAAGCAGAGAAGGCACTCCCAAAAAGGAAGTTCTTCGAGCGATGTAAGTTCAGCGGCGTGATCGATAAATATTCTAAATACTCTTACACGATTCAACACGATTGTGTTTTCATTTGAGTGCACCCTATCTAAGCGATTTGGCTGAGCGAAAAGCCAAGCAACGGTAACAGGCTTAAGTTGAGCTAGTTGGTTCATACTTCAGGTAGAGCAGAGAAGAAATATATACTTTATTTTAAAGCAACAACTTCCAGGTAAGGCCAGCTGAACTAGAACAAACATACACATAAAGAAAAGACCATACACACCGTGGGAGAAACAACTGATTTTCTTTTTCTTCCTCTTCTACTACGAACCCCACTTGAGGAAATATTCTCTTTTCTTCTTTTTGCTTCCTAATTCACCGAAAATTTAACCCCCGAAGGAAACATTTTTTCTTTCTCGGGCAGCACGAGAGAAGTTGCACAAACGCAGTCAAACAACAGTCAAAAGTCAAATTTGCCGTTAGTTGTTTATACATCAGGAGGTTACTCTGCCTGAACATGGCGGCATTGTTACGCACTGTAGATAAGCAATTTAAGCTAGTGCAGTACGACTGCTAGGCTGGGGTTTTTAACGTGCAGCACGCAGTAGTGATACACGGCCGAGCAGCACACGCTATATCCAGATCCCGTGCTCGGGCGTGGCACACACGAGTATTCCAGTGGTCCTTCCATTCTGCTCGCGTTTTGATGGACGGGCCTTGGGCGTTCAGCTCGTCCCATCTGCCCACAACTCGTCCCGCTCAGGCTTGGTCAGAGGACTGTCAGTGGCGGCCCTCACTAAAACTTGGTTTTCTGTCAAAAGGTCGTTCAGAAGGCTAACCTGGTGGACCGACACGCGAGGACTTTACTTCCGCTTCTTCGTGGTGTCGGCCATGACCGCCTGCCTGCGCAACGTAAAGGGCTGCAGCTAATGCTAATAGTTTTTGTGCAACTTAAGTAAACTAAATATTTCATGCGATAAATTTCGACAAAAATAGTTTAATTAAATTGCTCTGCGCTATATGTTTCGGATACTTAAGAGTATTGCTTTCTAGAACCCTTCACTGCCGAGTTTTGCGATTCTCCGAAATTCCCTGCAGGGAGAAAAAAACGATGTAGTTTCAACTCACTCGCCACAATTCGGCGACGTCACCGGACACGTCACGGTGCAGTTCTCTTCCGATGTAGTTTGTTGGCGATGGAGATTAGGCTCCTCCCACCGGCGACGTCACGATGCAGTTTCTCCACCGCTTGTTCCAGCACAGACAGACTGAGCTCGGCGCTCTGACAACCCCACGCGCTCGCGCCTCCTCCTCTTCCTCAATTTCTCGGCGCATAGTTCTCACAAAAAGCAGCTGCGCATACATACGGTTGGCTGATCAACACCCGCAAGAATAAACAAAAAACAAACGGTACAAACTGAACGCGCGGTCGATGAAACTGAGGCAATGCACTGCGGCATCGCCGTCTTCGACGACAAACTCCGCGATCCCTCCCTTCAGAAGTGGCCTCCGAACCGATCAGAATCGGCATAAAAATGCGGGAACTGGGGAACAGCGGGTGACCCGATAAACGAAGCGCGAAGCCACATGTCGCCTTGGCGGACCAACGCGGTCGTGGGACTGCGTGCCGCCAGCGAGTTAACGCCCGCGGCATGTGGTAACGAGGAAGGCGCAGATGACTCCACTGATCTGTGGATGACTCTCCGGGGCGGAGTCGCGAAAACGAGGCAAAAATGATCCCATCGATTGTCGGGCTGCGAGGGTTCCCAAACGCGAACCAGCACATCCCGCAAATAAAAAAAAAAGGCAAAAAAAAACAAAAACACTGACGCGGGTATGGATATTTACTTGCATACGCAATGTAGCAGTTGACGTCTGCGATTGGCTGCCGCAAGGGGATCTGAGCAACCTCTTGTTCCGGACACCAACCTTAGTTCGATTTCGCCGCTGCGTCAGGATGGCCTGCGCATGTGCAGAACTCTTCTTGAACAAACAGAAATTGGTACACATAAATAACTTGGCTGACACCCTTTAGATATTGCGTGCGACACGCTTTAGATCATCATCAATTGCGGCGGGTGTAATGTCAAGATGGG
>JAZHYW010016149.1:0-51302 GCA_037355805.1 Ixodes ricinus | reverse complement strand
CACTCGTTACGCGAATTGAACAGTGTAGGAACATTTCGTCACGCGTGTATCCCACGCGTATTAGCCGCTTCGTGGTAACAGTCTGGGGCGGCTCATTACAGAAAGAAGCTAATCTCTGCTGTCGATCAAGCAATCTGGCGATGAATCGTCGCGTATCGATAAAACGATCTGTCGATGAAACGCCGTTCGACTGCAGAGTGACATGCTCGCGCTTGTTACCGGCGTCGCTCGCACGTATGGTTATGCACGGCGATTTTCAATGCGGATGATGGAACGAGGATCGCGCTCCGGGACGGGGCAGCGTAGAGTTGGAGCCAGAGTTGCGCGTTCATCCCCGTAGCGCCGTCTTTCCTGCACAGCATGTTGATCCTGTTCCTCACGTGACTGAATTCAGCGACTAACGGCGCCGCGCGTTCGAGGCGCGCAGCGCACTCAAAAGCAGGGGTACGTACGGCGGGGCGCGTGCATCGTCTACTTCCTGCACGGCATTTGAGGTCTGCTCCTCACGTGATCGGATCTCGGCGATTAGCGGCGCGGCGGCGCGTCGACAATAGACGCGCAACTCTGGCTCCCGTAGGGAGCCTATACAGGAACTCTAGGGCAGCATAGAGTTCCTGTATAGGCTCCTACGGGAGCCAGAGTTGCGCGTCTGGTTTCCACGTGCCGCCGCGCCGCTAATCGCCGATATCCGATCACGTGAGGAGCAGACCTCAAATGCCGTGCAGGGAAGCCACCGGTACGGTCACTTTGCCGACGGTGCAACTGCCTCCTTGTACTATCGTGGACACTGTTAGCTATAATACGGCAGCGGCGGCCGTACCGTACCCCCAGCGTCCGAAACTCCGCGCATGCGCCGTGTGGCAGACTCGCTCTTCCCGTTTGCGAGCACACCCTCGCTTTGTCGTCTGCTAGGCGCAGAGCAGGCGATTCCACAGTGCTGCTCGTCTGGTACCCTAGCTCTTGCGAACTGGTCTCAAACTCATTTTAAATCGCCGATTTTTATTGGGGCAGATTGCAGAGTCATTAAGGCATTAACCCTGTCTACTTTTTTTTGTTTTTTTCAGAAACAGGATTTCGCAATGCATCTTTTACAATATGCGTTCGCAAACCAGTATGAGCGCAGCAGGTGTGATACAGAAATAGACTGTTATACTCCGTTTCACCTTAAGTCCGAGTGCAGCGTACGCTACAAAACGAGAGAGCCAATCAAATAGCGGCAAAAGTGCAACGTCACGGAGTGCATCACCGGGGGACGCAATAAGGTGCGAAAAGTGCGCTTGTTGTCGCTGCTTGGTTAGCCCTATCGTCTTGTAGCGTCCGCTGCGCTTAGACCTAAAGCGAAACAGAGTATAACTGCAAGTTTGTCCCATAAAAAGAAATGTAGCCTACCGTGATATTACAATTAGTGGCGATGATTATCCTTAGCCAGTGGAGTCAGCGAATTAACCGTGGACACCTCTTACTCGGTGGTTCGCTGAACCGTGTTCAGGGAAAATTGGCGAGCGCTGTGGCGTCGTCTGCTCTGTGCCTAGCAGACGACAAAGCGAGGGTGTGCTCGCAGGCGGGAAGAGCGAGTCCGCTACACGGCGCATGCGCGGAGTTTCAGACGGCGCCTGCTATGAGGCGCTGGGGGTACGGGACGGCCGCCGCTGCCTTGTTATAGCTTAACAGTGTCCACGATAGTACATTCCCCCGCTTTTGCCTCCTCCTTTCCTGTTTTTAAGGAAAGGAGGTGATAGAACACAGTGCCGCTATTCGCCGAATTCACTCACGTGAGGAGCAGACTTCAAATGCCGTGCAGGAAAGCCGGTGCTACTGGGATGAACGCGCAACTCTGGCACCCGTAGGGAGCTTAAACAGGAACTCTAAGGCACCATAGAGTTCCTGCATCGGCCCCTACGGAAGCCAGAGTTGCGCGTTCACCCCAGAGCACCGGCTTTCCCGCACGGGACGGGACTCTGCTCCTCATGTGACTGAATTTGTCGAATAGCAGCGCGCTCCTTCTCATTTCCTGGAAGACAGAAAAGGAGGAGGAGGCAAAAGCAGGGGAACGTAGTACGTACGCTGAGGAGCTTGCACTGTCGGCGAAGCGGCCGCATCGGTGGTTTTCTTGCACAGTACTTGAATGATCGGATCTAGGCGAATAGCGGCGTGTCGGCATGTGGAAAACAGACGCGCAACTCTGGCTCCCGTAGGAAGCCTATACAGGAACTCTAGGGCAGCATTTACCGGCTTTGGTGTGTGTGGTGCTCAGTTTGGCGTTACTTTGAGAGCTCTATTCGGAAACATATGCAGTGGCTGTACCCGCGGACGCTGGCTTTTGCGAAGCTCGAGTTTGGCTAACCTTGAATTGTCATGTTTGTACCCTACCTATTTGTCAGACTCCTTCTTGGCAAGATTTGTAAAAGTAGACTATACGTTTTATTGAATTTTTCATTTGTGGAGCATGCACTTCGTCACACTACAGCAAGGGTGGCCAGGCTGACCCGGCCTAAGAGCCGCGAACCAAACCACGAAACGTCCAGGGGGGGGGGGGGGGGCAAGCATTTGTGCCGAGAAATAAACAAAACTCTAACTACTTTCAATATACCCGAGTCAAAAGTACTCCAACTCTGCGTAAGGTAGTATGGCGCAAGACTACCAAACCGCGACCAGTCTTTTGATTTAACACGCATTCCATTTCTCTTCCTGGGGAAGTACTCGTGTGACCGGGAGGGAGGGGGGGGGTAGGGGAGAGAGCCTCGTACCGCAGTTTAACGCGCAAAGAGCCGCAAGCGGCTCGCAAGCAGCAGCTTGGCCACCCCTGCACTACAGCAACAGTTAGGTGTTCAAGTGTTAATGGTTCAAAAACGCGAGTGTCTCCTTGTGCTTGTATTATGCAAGTCATCTCACGCACCTGCAACATGAGATGCTTGGTTAGATCACATGTACTAATGACTTGAATCTCTAACAAACAGGAGAGAAGCTGTGCTTGTAGCACAGATGCCGCCATAGACCCGAGGCACCGTCTAGCAAGGTAAGCAATCAGCTATTCTGCTGATCTTTTTTTTTCTTGTGAGATTGTTAAGCATATATTGTGAAATTAGGTTAGGTGCTTGATTAGATCACGTGTACTAATGACTCTAATCTCTATTTCACAGGCGAGAGGCTCTGCTTGTATCACAGACGCTACCATAGTCCCGATGCACTGTCTGGGTAGGTAAGCAACCAACTATCCTGCAGACTGTTTTTTTTTTTTTAAGGATGTAATGCATATATTGTGAAATTAGACTTGGTGCTTAGCTAGATCACGTTTACTAATGATTAATCTGATACACAGGCCAGAAGCTCTGCACCTAGCACTGATGCCGTCAATGTCCCGATGCACTTTCTGGCAAGGTAAGCAATCGACTATCCTGTGGACACTGTTTTCTTTTTTTCTTCTTGTCAGACTGCCAAGTAAAATTGTGTGACTAGGCTAGGTGCTTGCTTAGATCACGTGTACTAATGACTCTAATCTCTAATGCACAGGCAGAGAGGCTCTGCAGCACAGGTGCTACCATAGTCCTGAGGCTCTGTCTGGCAGGGTAAGCAATCAACTATGCTGCAGACTGTTTTTCTTTTTCTCAAGTTGTTAAGCGTATCTTGTGAAACTAGGCTTGGTGCTTGGATAGATCACGTTTGCTAATGACTATTCTCTGATGCACAGGCCAGAAGCTCTGCACCTAGGAGATGCCGCCATAGTCCCGAGGCACCGTTTGGCAAGGTGAGCAATTGACTATTTGGCAGACCCTGTTTTCTTTTCTTTACTTGTCAGACTGCTAATTTTATATTGTGTTAATAGGCTTGATACTTGGTTAGATCACATGCACTAATGACTCAAATCTCTGATGCACAGGCTAGATCTGCACGTTGCCCGGGTCGTCACAACCCTGATGCACCGTCTGGCAAAGTATGTAATGAACTATCCTGCGGACACTGATTCCTTTTTTTTTTACTTGTCAGGTGATGTCTTAATTTTTATCGCACAGACGCGAATCTCTCCGCACGTGACACACACGTTAGCACACCGTCGGCCCCGGTACACCCTTCTGCACTTGGTGTTCCTATGGACGCTGCTGTATTGTCATATCTTTTTGTCATGCTTGCCAGACCCCTTTACATAACTTGTACATATATCAGAAACACTACAAAATTACATCATATATTCACAATGTGAACATCCCATGTGTGTTCATCCAATGTGAACATCCCACAGCATTTAATGGTTCATGGGTGCCTGTTTCTCATAGTCATGTTCAGGATATTGTTGCTTCTTCAACTCGGGATAATGTAGATTCTTCAACTTCATCTGGAGTAAATTTATCTGTGCTCACACATCCTGTAAAGCTCGGTTCCTCCTGAGAAAAGGTGTGGTCACCCATGTGAAGCAACAGATTTTTCCTGGTGTTGCTATATTCTGTTGCTTTTAAGCTTTCTCTTTATTGCCAATGTGCTAAAGAAATAAGTAGAAAGGTTTTTCCTATTCTTGCAAAGGGGAGAACGCTACTCAATATTTACACAAGTAGTTCATTGATAAAAACATGCCTAATTACAGTGTCTGTACTTTATTTGTTGCATCATTCACAAGTGCACATACCCATTGGTAGCTCTGTTAATGCAGTTTGATGTACTAAGGTAGCTGTTTGGGCGAGTCAGTAAACGTTATACATGATGAGAACAGCACAAGACAGGACGAAGCTTGGTGTCTTGTGCTACAGTTCGCAATTTAAAATTTGTTCTCTACTAATGTGAGAAGCTCATGTGTTTCATTATCATTACTCTTCAATACATGTAGGTGATGTTTTTGACTGATTTATCATCAAGTAATTTCTTGCGCTCTTTTTTTACTGATATATCACCTTGAGCTCTGTTTAATGTTTTTTTTCCTAATTGTACCTGCTACTGGAAAAGCGATGTAGTCACAGTTGCCATTGAATCATATGCAGCAGCACATGGGTGATATGACTGCAGTTTAGCACACAAATAATGTAAAAAGAGCCGCCACTGGGCAGGGCAAAAACTGGCCGAAACCCTGGGGGGGGGGGGCTGGTTTGCCCCCCCCCCCCCCACACACACACACACACTCACAAAGAACAAGTTGGTACGCCACTGACCATACATATTCCCCACAATCTATGCCCTCCCCACCGACCACCGTTCGGGAACAAGTGGATTTCTTAAGTATCTGTATTCCTGAATACTTTTTCGCCAATTTCACAGAAGTGTCTCGGGGATGCACCATTGCCTAAAGGACTATCTATCTCAGTATTTGTATTCCCGAATACTTTTTGGAGTGTCTCTGCCCACCCCTGGTTTATAGCACGTGGATTTATTCTATCGTTCTTATTATTTTCCAGGTACTTCGGGCAAATCAACCCATCTGAAGGGCGATACAAAGGAGCAACCAGCGGCATTGCACCGAAGTTGCTAACTCTTCATGTGCTTTGACATCTGTGAGTGTGCCGTCCTTCAATTATACTTCGTGTCACTAGTTGTGTGTAGTGCAGGTGAATGCAACGCCATGTGGAGAGAGAAAAGGCGAGCACTAGGAAGGCATATGGGAGGGGAGGGCTAGGGGAGAGGGGGAAAGCACTAGGAATGTTAGATAGGAGGAGGTTACTCTCCTCACCCGCCTTTCTAGTGCTTGCCCTTTCCCCTCGTCGGACATTGACTTAGCGCTTTGTTCGTGCACTTTTACTCATCCTTTGTCAAATGTTTGCACTGTTTTCACGTTTGAACATTGCCTTAGCCTGTACTGCACGCAAGTAATGACTCGGAATATAGTCACCATTGTGCAGATTATGATGCTCTGGCAGATAATAGATAACTGTGGGTAAAATTAGTCTGCTCAGAGCTTGGACGCGCAGCTCGCGACTTGCTTGAACACGGCCCACAGGAAACCAGCTGCAAGCCCCCATTTTCATAACGAGCCTTACAAATGGCATGCATTTTAATGATATCATGTCGCTAATTCATTTACGCTCGAAACGTAGCTTTGCTCTTATAACATAATCACATAGTTAATATTGTTCCGTTTTTATTTGTCAGGTGTTTAGTTTCTATTTTTCCTTCCTGTCTTTTTTTAGTATTTAGCACCTGCACGACAGTTCCGCTGGTAGGCTGCAACCACGAGCTCTTTGCTCAAGGATGCATCTCAACTGCATGAGCTCTCGCTTGTCAGAAGCAACCACCAAAGATAAATTTATGAACTCTGGATTCTCGCCCGCAGAAAATATCACCATTAAAGTACAAGTATTCTTTCAGACTGGTGCTATCAAGAATTCTCAGAAAAGCAAGAACTGTCGGCAACAACAGTGTACTTGTTCTCTTGTCCTCTTACAAAATGCCAGTATGTTGGCGGCAGTAGAGCGCAAGGTCCCTTTAATAAATTTCTTGACCCCCAGCCTCCCCTCCCCCCGTGCCTTACATAAGCCCTTGACCTTTGGGGGTGGGCTATCTGGCCTCTACACTCAAATGAGTTTGAGAACACTGTTTTAGATGGTCCGAAATTTTGTTAAAGGAAGCTTGCATTAGGACACTACTAATGTTGGCATCCGTTTATTTGATTTGGCGGCCACTGAGAACAAGGCTGCTTGCGGCATTTTTCGGCTAATTGTGCGTTTTATTAGTAAAAATAAACACAGTTGCAATAAGAGACAGGCTGGCATTGTTGAAAACTGCCAAAATCAGTTGTTTATATATATTAGAAACGCATGCTTTTTTTATTAGTTTTCGGTTTGACAGCCTTGCACCTGTATCTAAAGTGGTAAACTTTCCACCCCACTATTCTTCAATGGTGTGCAAAATATTTATGAAGTTGGCTGATTTATTGGTTTTTGATAATGCTTATTAAGTAAGGTGTGGGGCCTTGACAGTGTCCTATAGGCTATATGTATCTAATCATGGTATACAATTACGTTTTGCTTTTCAGGAATGCTCAATGGCTCTTCTTGGTGTTCATCACCCAAGGCACAAAACTAAGTGTGAGAGATAAGACGTGCAAAAAGAAGAAAGGAAACAAGCGACGTTTCTGGCGCATCCTTTCGTCAGACCACACAGCAAGCTGCAAGTTTAATGTGTATTTTTGTAGTATATGTTTCACCCAGTGTTTACGAGCAATAAATATGTAAGAACAGATGCCAATTTTTGTAGCTTATTTGATCAAATATTGCATGATCCTGACAATGTTATATTTGCAGGAATGACACAAAAAGCTCTCAATTGTATTTCAGGTTGACAGTTGGGACGTCAAAATGATGGCAGACTGTATAATGAAATGACGATAAAATGTGGGATTGGTGGCTTAATTGTATTTCCAGTGGACAAATGGGACATCAAAATGGCACCATTTCACGGTTGAAAGCTTGGAAATAGAGCTGCAAAGACATTTCCTGTAATTTTGATGGAAAATGTTCTAGTGTTAGTTTTGTCGACTTCGCACATGTACACCTAAGAATAGGGTTTATCGGTGTTCCCAGTAAGTGAGAAGGGTGTGGAAGACGGTATATAAGTACACCTAAGAATGGGGTGTAACTGCATTCCCAATAAGTGAAGAGGGTGTGGAAAAAAGGATATATGTACACCTAAGAATGGGGTGTATCAGTATTCCCAGTATGTGAGAAACGGAATATATGTACACCTAAGAATGGGGTGTATCAGTATTCCCAGTGAGTGAGAAACGGAATATATGTACACCTAAGAATGGGGTGTATCAGTATTCCCAGTGAGTGAGAAACGGAATATATGTACACCTAAGAATGGGGTGTATCAGTATTCCCAGTAGGGGGAAACGGAATATATGTACACCTAAGAATGGGGTGTATCAGTATTCCCAGTAAGTGAGAAACGGAATATATGTACACCTAAGAATGGGGTGTATCAGTATTCCCAGTAAGTGAGAAACGGAATACATTTACACCTAAGAATAGGGTATATCAGTATTCCCAGTAAGTGAAAAACGGAATACATTTACACCTAAGAATGGGGTGTATCAGTATTCCCAGTAAGTGAGAAACGGAATATATGTACACCCCGGGGTGGGGTGTGTCATATACACCCGCTGAGGTGCACATGTGCACCTCAAAATGAGGTGCATGTGTGCACCCCTTTTGGGGTGTCGCATATATACCCATGGGGGTGTCGTATATGGGACAAGTCACATACACCCCCCTGGGAGTAAGTACACACCCCTTTTTTAGAGTGAAGGGCTGAAGTGGAAGAGCTGTCTTGTCAAACTTGGCGACGTCGCGGTGTTTCCAGAGTGACCTCGAGCGAGCACTCGCGACGACTCCAGAAGCTGTCCTCCAAGCCTATACAGAGCGCCGGACTCACCCTCAAGCCGTCAAAGTTCCGGTTCGCTTATGACGAACTGAAATTCCTCGGCCACGAGGTTAGTAACGAAGGCGTCCGCTCAGGCCCGAGACAACACTCGCGCCGTCGCGGCATTTTCAGCGCCGACGAGACGAAGAGGCCGTGCAAAGATTTCTTGGACTTTGTGCCTACTATCGTCACTTCGTTCGGGATTTCACAAGGATTTCCGCGCTGCTCTCCAACCTCTCCGAAGGACGCTGAGAATTCTGAATGGGCCGAGGAGCAGCAGCAGGCGTTCGACGAGCTGAAGCGAAGACTCCAGACTCCTCCTGTACTTGAACACATTGATCAGGATGCGGAAACCGAGATTCACACGGACGCTAGTAATGCAGCACTTGGAGCGGTACTGGTTCAAGTGCAAGAATCCACCGAGCGAGTCATCGTCTACGCAAGTCGGGCACTGTCCAAGGCGGAGAGAAATTACTCCACGACTGGAAATTCATGTATTGCGGTCCTCTAGGTCAGGGTCTCCAAACTTTTTGGCTAAGGGGCCGGATCTGGGATCTGTCGCGGTCTCGAGGGCCGGGAAATAAATAAGTGAATACAAATAAGGGAAGAGCAAATAAATATCATATATAATCATTTAAATACAAAATTTATTAGAGTAGCCATGAAAAAAGAATCTAAGACAATCATGAATACATATACTTTATATTAAAATGTAGTTTAGCTGAGAATAGCATTACACAATTATTGGGACAAATAAAACTCATCAATCGAAGCGCCTAGGAACTTTGGCATGTTCACAAAGGGCCCAACACTAATCAGAATGGTAGAACTGATGCTGACAATATGCAATTGTCATATATTATGCTGTCATAAAATATATGCTGCAACAGAAAGGAATTGCAGCATACGATTAGTTACACAGATGTGAATCAGGGGACTAAGAATAGTGTTGCTGGTGATTTCGATGTCTAATGAATAATATGGCGAGAGGACCTGCGTTACAACAGGCAGTCTCTTCTCGTTCTTCGTGGTGTTTTAGTTTGCGCGGTTGGTGCGCGGCGCCGTTTCTTTACTGTGGGCGCCGGTAACAGCGGACTTGCTGGAAGCGGGCCACGGGACGGGCTTCATTGGAAGGACCACGGTCAGTCACGTGCCGGTCGTAAGACCTCCGCGGGCCGGATTTGGCCCGCGGGCCGGGGTTTGGAGACCCCTGCTCTAGGTGATCACGAAGTTCCGCTCGTACTTGTACGGGAACCCGTTCCGGGTAGTCACAGACCATCACTCGCTCTGCTGGCTTGCGAACCTCAAGAACCCTTCAGGACGCCTCGCTCGATAGAGTCTTCGACTACACGAGTTCAACATGACTGTAGTCTACAAGTCAGGCCGCAAGCACAGCGACGTCAACTGCCTGTCGGGCCCCTGTCGAAACACCTTCCGGCAGCAGCGACGGCGATGACGACAAGTGCTTCCTAGGAGCAGTGAACACCGACGACATGGCAGAACGTAAACGAGACGACCTTGAGCAGCGCGCATTAATCGAGCTCCTGATGAGCGCGGCAGTACCGTGCCACGTGTTCTCTCACGAGCCCTGCGGACCTTTGCCATTCGACAAGGTGTACTCTACAAAAAGAATTTCGGGGACAACAATTCGCCGTGGCTGCTGGTAATCCCTGCCGACCCGGAGATCTTTCAAGCCTGCCACGACGACCCGACGTCCGGACACCTTGGTTACGGCCGGACACTGGCCGCGTATTCGTAAAAAGAAATACTTGCCTAAGCTCCCCAAAACCATCCTCCTTTACACCCAATCATGCCACGAGTCCAAGCAACGCAAGAAACCGCCGACGAAGCCGGCAGTTCTCCTGCAGCAGCCAATTCCTCCGCCCACTGCACCGCTCCAGCTGATCGGAATGGTTCTACTGGTCCTTTTCCGCCGTCGACCCTGGGAATACGTTGAATAATCGTTGCCACAGATTATTTCACGCGGTACGCAGAAACGAAAACCCTTCTTTCAGGGACTGCTGTTGAAGTCGCCCAGTTTTTCATCGAGTACATCGTCCTCCGGCACGGCGCTCCCGAAGCTCTGGTTACAGGTCGCGGATCATCGTTCATGGCACAGCTGACCCAATAAATCCTTCGGCTCAGTCAGACCAGCCACCGTCGTACTACTGCATACCACCCGCAGACCAACGGGCTGACGGACCAACGGGACTCAACAAGACAATCGCCGACATGCTCGATCTCTATGTTCGTCGGCGCAGTACACAAGATATGGGACAAGGTGCTACCCTACGTCACATTCGCCTACAACACGGCGGTTCAAGAGACCACTTGATTTACACTTTTCAGCTGGTACACGGCCGGAAGGAAACGGCCGGAAGGAAACGTCCATGCTCGACGCGATGCTCCCCCATGGAGCCAGCTGATGATTAGAGCGACGACGCCCAGGTGGTTGCTCAACGGGCCGAAGAAGTCCGCCAGCTCACCCGACTCCTGATTCAAGACCAGCAACGCGTTGACGCGGGCCGCTACAACCTTCGTCGCAGAGACGGCCACTTCCAGCCGGAGACAAGGTGTGGATGTGGACGCCCATCCGTCGCCGCGGCCTCAGTGAGAAACTGCTAAAACGGAACTTTAAACTATACAAGATACCTCGTCGCCTCGGGGAGCTGAACTACGAGTGATCCCGACGGAACAAGAACAGCATCACGCCGTCCACCACGACCTGAAGTCGTCCACGTCGTGCTGCTCAAGCCGTACTACGCACGATAAGACTGTCAAATGTGATCCAGTGCAACGCCTGATAGGACTGTGTTTCGCCAGCCTCCGTTATTTCCTATTATATTGTTGGCCTTGCTGTATTTTTCTCTCTTTCACGTGGCATCGAGACGATGCTCTTTTTAAAGGGGGAGTAATGCCACGCGCTCCCGCGAGTCGAGCGCGTGCGTGGCCGAGTGTTTACCGCACTTGACTTTCGCGCGGAGGCCCAGGGTTCGATTCCTGGGAGTTACGCGTCTTTAATTTATACTTTCAGTTTAATGTTCTGGTAAATTCGAGATCCCTGTTGCCTGTTCGAGGTCCGAATGTTCTAGTCACCGAACCTTGTACGCCGACTGTTCCAGAAGCCAACGCGTGTACATAAGGAGCTCCGCGTGGCGAGCCGCAGTCAGTCTCGCCCACTGTGGAAGAAATACCATTAGGTGATGACTCTCTGTCTCACGCGGCGACCACATTATGTTCGGCGCCTCGAGCGCGCTTCACGAGCACGGGGATAGATGGCGCCCAAGTTTAGAGGGGCTTGCATTCTTTACTTGGTCTCTGTGTACTGCTTGGTGAAAAATGAATTTATGTTGGCGCATTGGCACTCATTTCCTTTTCCCCGTGCGGTTACTGTTTTTTTAAGCGAGAATATTCCGATGATGACTTAACGTGACAAAAATACTCGCATAAATATACAACTTCCCGGCGTAATCTACTGGGCCTTCAATAATTTAGAATAATTTAGAGTAAACAGCAGGGTCGTGCTCGGCATGTTTTGTCAAAACAGCATGTTTGGTAACAGTTCCGTAAATTGTTTACACACGTTTGCGTGGCTTTATACGAAGTCGGGTGATTTTTTCCACCCTGCTCCTGCCTTCTTATTGAAAAAAATAAATTCTAATAATGTTACAGAGTGCGGCCAAAATAATTCGTTACATGCGCATAAAGGTTATAGCATTACAAATCGTTTATACATACAATGTCAACTTGTACTGTGGAGCATACAAACCTTGTAGAGCAGAAAAAAAATATTTATGATGACATAGTGACTGAAATGATGACACAGTATGATGACATACTGACTGACATGACGACACAGTGACTGAAAGTCAAACAACAGTAGCAATTATAGGACATAAATCACTTTTCATCTGTAAAAGAAAATACCTGACAAATATTTTTGCTTCAAAATGTACACAAAAGCTAAATTCACTGCATACTACCAAAGAACGCCATCTCCTACATCCTGTGTTTCTCGCCCATGCTCTTAAACTAAGACGAGCGCTGCTTTGCTGATTTCTTCTTTTCTTGAAGCTTCTTTGTTCATACTCATGGTAATATGCTTACAGTGTTGTCGCATTCGCATGCTGAAGTAGTAGTGGAGCAACTGGGCAATTGTTTCTTCTTTGTGTTCAGCGCATGGAAACGTTATTGTTCATGTATCAAGAGCACTGTCGATTGTATCTCCGTAGACAGTCTGGTGGCTTTTATTTTCCACGAAGAACTGTTCCGCTTTCTTCAGTAGCTGGAAAACGTTCTTGTTGGGGTGTATAAGGCCTCCCCTGTTCTTCACGTTTGTTAGCGCTGCTTCAGCAGAAGTGTTATTGTCGATGCTGAAAGCGGATCGGCATGCAGGGCAGCGTGTAGCTTTTTCATTTTCACACTCAAAAACCCAGTTACATAATATAGTATGCAGTCCACAGCCTTGGTTTCTTCAGCCTTTTCTGTCCAGAGATCTTCGCATTCCCAGTGCTACGACAGAAATTAGGCTGCGAAGCTTGGTCTTCACTTGGTCAACGAGATGAGGGAGACTATGTAGTAACTTGCGATCGGCCCTCGGGATTGCACGACGCCACTGCTCCAGGCGAGCGTCGTTCGATGGAGCTTTCAACAAAGACACTCGCTCTTGCACAGCTCCGGTACCCCTGAATTGCAGTTGGGAACCAAGCACGTCTTTCCCACCCTTATAGCATAACTTCTTCTTCGGGTTAAGGCTCAACTTCGTGCACGTTAGTGGCACCTTTGATCGACACAGCACCAAAGCAAAACATTAGGCCAGCCACTGGCCGCACACCACCACCACACCGCGAAAAAGGCAAGCAAGCTACGCCCCCGAAACCGTGGCCGCCGAGGAGAGACCTCATACCCACGGTGCTTAGGTGCATGCACACCTGGTGCTCACACCCGCGCCCTCCGCGGCGGCGCGGAACTAACTGTACTTCGTTTCACCTTATGTTGTACCGCAGCGAAGGCTAGAAGCGTGAGCTCATAGCGTTGGCAGCCGCTCTTAAGTCACGAGAGCTCGTGCCGCCGAGATGTGCCCCAGAGCAAGGATCTCGCGCTTGTAGCCTCTTCCTGCGGTACATCATAAGGTGAAACAGAGTATACTCCTGGTTCGATGCTAGCTCCTGAACACGATCTGGTGGCTCGCTCCCCATGGGAAGAGCGGCCAGAGTCACCACCTAAATGTATTTCTTCCACCGTGGTCTCGCCCCAGCGTTCGATCCTGCTCTAACGCCGACTTCGACGCCCGCGACACTTTGCTGTTATCTTCTGTTTCCTATCTGCACTGGGCACATATTTGCCCCATTAAAAGTTTCAGTTTTCTCAGTCATTTTTGTTTCGTCTCCTCGTAATTCGTGACAATATATTTTTTATCTTCACCTTTTGTCGTTTCGGTTTCAAACTATTTTATAGACAATGCTTTCTGGCGATCTTTTTCCCCGAAATGCTTCTTCTTTAAAACTCAACATCTTCAATGTAGGCTATTTTTCAGAAAACACCGAAGCAAGTTTTTATATATATATATATATATATATATATATATATATATATATATATATAACATTTATAAAATGCTTAATCACAAATGATGGGGATCCAAATAAAGTTTAGGTCTTAAGCTTTCTCAATGAAGAAAAACAAAGGGGGGGATGGGGAGGGGGCGGGTAATAACCTCACCACTGCCGGAAAGATATATAAAAATGCTAGACAAACCATTTGACCCTCTGGAGAAAGACATTGAATCACGAATCGACAGCCTCTGATTATCACTTTATGAGACAGAAGATGGCTGATAAAGTTATTCTGCGTCACGGGTAGAAGGTGTCCTTTGACGCAGCAATAATTATCAAATCAAATCAAATCAAATCAACTTTTATTTTCCATCACATGATGGGGGATACCAAGGGAAAAAGCTGCTTATATGCAGCTTGACGAGCCCCTGGCACCCCTACATGGCAGACAGCGCAAAAAGAAATCATCGAATAAACAAACAAAAATAAAAAACAATACAATGTGCATTTTTATACAATGTTAATGAGTCATAGAATGAGCATTTTGTTATACAATGTTAACGATGCTATTTTTATTAAGTGAAGTGATATCAATTTCTAGCGATGCGATATGATTTAGTAAGTGAGGAAGTGCATGTTTAATTCTTTGATGTCCGAAGTTCGTACGTGATTTTGGTATTTGCCATGGATGTATTTGACGGGTTTGATAAATTGGAATTTGTAAATGAAGGTCAGCGAGGTTCAGAAATGTTTCGGATTTACCTTTTAGGGCCGATTGGTACGTTAATATTAAGCGTTGACTGTAAAGTTTTGACACGTCGGTTATGGAAAATTTATCAAAGAGAGGCAATGATGGTGAGGTCGTAGGAACATTGGCTATTGCACGAAGAGCTTTTTTCTGCAGCACGCGGAGCAAATTTAAGTTGGTTAAACCAGTGGATCCCCATATCAGATGCGCGTATCCTAAGACGGGGAAAAATAATGATTTAAAAATTTGAAGTTTGATATTGGTAGGTAAAACGTTTCTATATTTGTTTATTACTCCAACTATTTTTGAAAGTTTAGTGCGAACATATTTAACATGTTCAGACCAGGACATGTTAAAGGAAAAAAATACACCCAGAGTTTTGACATTTTCAACACAATGAATAATATCGGAACCATATTTGAAAGGAAGGAATAAATTTGCTTGAGTTCTAGAATGTAGTTGAAATATTACAGCCTTGCTCTTATTAGTATTTATATGTAGGGAGTTAATTTCGCACCAACATTTTAATTTAGATAGAACAATATTTGCTCTGGTAACAAGGTGTTCATAATTTATATCAGAAATGATTATACTCGTATCGTCTGCGTAAATTATAAAATTTACATCAGGGTCAATAGTTACAATATCGTTTATATAAAAAAGAAATAGAAGTGGTCCCAGAATGCTTCCCTGGGGAACACCAGAATTAATACCTAACAAAGAGGACATATGGTCGTTGATTGAAACATATTGCCGACGACTTTGAAAATATGATTTTAACAAAGAAAATGAAACGCCCCGAAAACCATATAAAAATAATTTATCTAAAAGAATACCATGATCAAGACAGTCGAACGCTTTACTGAAATCTAAAAATATACCGACTGTTGACAACTTTTCTTCTAAATTGTCCAGTATTATCTCTTTTTGGTGTAAGAGTGCACACTCGGTTGACCTGAATTTCCTGAAACCAAATTGAGAGTCAATTAGGAGTTTATGCTTATTTGAAAAATTTGTAATTCGCGTGTGCAGAATTTTTCGAGGCCTTTTGAGAAAATGGGAAGAATAGAAATAGGTCGGTAGTTCCCTATGCAATTTCTATCTCCTTTCTTGAACAATACTGTTACTTTCGCGGTCTGCATACCCATGGGAAATATTCCTGATGTCAGAGCAAGGTTGTAAATATGTGTTAAACAAGGCGCAATGATATCTATGACAAGTTTAACAGGTTTAATGTTTATGTTATCAACATCGCAACTGTTGTTGTTGCGTAAATTGGCCATCGCCGCATAAACTTCGTGTTCATCGGCAGGATAAAAAAATATTGTCTCAGAAACTCTTGGTATATTATTTCCTGCGTCACTACAGTAAGTTCCTGACCCAACGTTTACAAAATAATGATTAAAAGCATCTGAAAGTGCAGAACCAGATTTTTCTATTCCATCAATATTTAAAGATTCTATTTTAGTACAATTTGTTCTTTTACCTAAGAGAGCACCAAGCCTCTTCCAAATTAAGTCCGAGTGCTTCATACATTCTGAGTCAAAAAGATTGTTGTAGTAGGTACGTTTTGAACGCTTCAAATCTGCGTTCAGACGGTTTCTCAACGTCTTAAATTTTGCAAGCACAACTAGGTTTCGCGATTTTAAAAATTCTTTATATAAGCAAGCTTTGATACGCATTGATTTTAAGTGATCCCCAGTAATCCATGGTTTGCGCGCACGTTTATTGTTCTTAAGTAGTTTTAATGGAAATGAAAGACTATAAATATTTTTAAAAACCTCGATAAATTTGTCGTAAGCTTGATTTACATCAGCAATGTCGAATATACTGCTCCAGTTTGTTGTCTCTATATTCCGTCTAAATGCCTGCAGTGTTTTTTCGTTGATATCTTGTACATATCTCGGGGAGGAGCCTCATTGCTTTTAGTTTTTGATGACAGATTTTGTTTATGAATCAGCATGAATATAGGTAAATGATCACTCAGGTCCGAACACAGCACCCCAGCAGTAACATCAGAGCTTTCCTGATTTGTGATAAACAAGTCGAGCATGGAAGAACATGATGTTGTGATACGTGTGGGATGAGATATTACATTATGAAGACTATTTGAGGACAACAATAATAAAAGTTCAGTCTGGTTGCGCGATACATCAAGCATATCAATATTTAGATCACCGCCAAGGGTGAAATTGCACGTCACTTCAGTGATAGTGGTAAATAGCTTATCTAAAAATTCAAAGAACTGGAATACATTTCCATTTGGTGGTCGGTAGATAACACAATACACCTCAAGGTTTTTGCGTATGCATAATGCTTCGTAGTCGTTTGTAATCATAGAAAATTCGGGTACAATCTCGAAACCAGTGTCCGCTATCAAAATGGACACACCACCGCCACGGTTTTGTTTGCGGTTTAAATAAAAATGGGCGTAACCTGGCAAAATAAAAAAGTCACTGTCATCGCTATACCAAGTTTCAGTGAGCATTATAATATTAAACAATGGTTGAAACTTGTTAAAAAACAAACAAAGTTCATCAGTTTTGGATCGTGCTGATCTCACGTTTAGATGAAAGAGTGTAAGGCACTTCTGTTTATTCCCACGAATCAACGCGTTAACTTCATGTGGTTCATAAAAATGGTCGTGCACAGCCATCTCGAAGGAAAAAAGTAGCTGTCATCTACATATTCGGAATTAGTTCCTGATTTTCCCCTCGACATCGCTAAGGCACGAAACCTTAATTACATCAGAGTTTTCATCTTTGCGCGCGAATATCTTCCCACCAGAACACCACACAAATTTCCACCCAACCTTTCGTTTCTGCGCGATGGCCGTTCCTAGCAGTTTCTTGTTCAGGCTCGTAAGGTGTTCATTTACATAAATCGGAGAAACGGTCCCGGCAAAATCGAGAGATGCCGTAGTGATCCGCTTTTTCTTAGCTTTTTCTAGGATTTTATTTCGTTTTGTGCGTTGGATGAAGCGGACAATTATGTTTTTTTCATTTGGTTTAAATGTGGCGACGCGGTGGCAGATGTCAATATCTGCATCGTCCACGGGTTCTTCGAGAAGGGCACCGATCCTTTTGACAATATCATTCACATCTCCTTCGGTTGGAACCCCTTGATCTCAAGATTGTTCGAGGTGTCTCCGAGTTATAATTTAATTCAGTGTAAGGTGACGCATATCCAATCGCACTTTTATGTTCAGGACCATATCCAAACACATTAAAACCAATCCATCGGCATGAAGCCTCGGCCGTCTAGAGAGGAAGAACCCACAATGACAAGCGGGAGCACAAACTCGTAATTGATTGTCGCCGCATTGCACAGCCAACAATAGTCGACCGCAGTGTCTGTGCTTTGTAATACAGGAACGTTCCCATACAGCCCCGCATACAAACGTGGGCTGTGTCGACGGTGAATGCATGAATGAAAAAAAGAAAGACGTTTACAACAATGACGAATTAGAGCGCAGCTCTTGAGGAAGAGGAGGGCAGGCCATGGAGGGGAGGGTATTCCCCTCCTCTCCCCTTCCTCCCCTCCTCCTCTCCTGCTCCCCTCCCATTTAGCGGGAAATTTTCGCTACGTTTCCCGCTAAAGTCAGCGGAAAATATTCCCCGCGAAATTTAGTGGGGAAATTTTACCGCCCAATTTAGCGGGGAAATTGTTCTGCTAAATTTAGCGGGGAATTTTATTTTTTATATTTAGCGTGAAATTTTTTTGCTAAATTTAGCGTGAAATTTTTTCCGCTATAATTAGCGGGAAAATTTTACCACTAAATTTAGCGTGGAAATTTTTCCGCTAAATTTAGCGGGACATTTTTTCGCTATATTTAGTGAGAAAACGTTTTTGCTAACTTTAGCGGGGAATTCTCTCAGCTAAATTTAGCGTTGGAATCTGTTGGCTAAATTTAGCGGGGAATTTTTTTTCCGCTACATCAAGCGCAAAAAGTTTCCGCTAAATTTAGCGGAAAATTTCCCTCCTCCTCCTCCCTCGTGAACCTGATGACGTCACTCGTAACCCTAGTGACGTCACTGGCGACCCTCGTGACGTCACATGTGACGTCATTATGGGAAACGTCCCATAATTAATGGAACGCGCGGCTGCTCCGACAAAGCGGCGACGGCGACGCCGCTCAAGCCGGAAACGGGCGCCTAAGAGCTGCGCTCTAAAAAAGAACGTTTATTCCACTTTTTTACGCTGTAGCATCACGGTGGCTGAGTGTCGACGGTGAATTATTAAAAGGTAGTACTGTAAATAACTTTTTTTTTCGTAAATCTAACCTTTCGCAACATTTCTATTTTTTTAAGTGGGGATTTTTAAAATTTCTGGGGGCATTATATAATATATATATATATATATATATATATATATATATATATATATATATATATATATATATATATATATATATATATATTTTAATTTAGAGATGTGATATATATACCGATATATTCGCGTGATCAATTTTTTCCGATGTGTTTCAAGCATCGAAATTAACGAAAAGTCGGTCCTAGTAAAAATTGAGTTGTTTAGAGTATATCTTTAGACTAGTTCGATGTAATCGTGACCTATAGCACTGGCAGCCTCTAAAAGCTCACCTTCCATCCTGCCAGGATGTGCCAGTACGCGCACGCTCGAGATTAGCGCTCAATTCCGTCTCCAAATCCTGCACTGACTGACTGACTGTAAAAAAAAAAAATTCTTTTCAGCTCCATGTGAGGTTCCGAAGCTTGGAAGCGCTCACATAGTGGAATACAGGCGGGGAGGCGGGTACGATCTCATCACTCCCTCAGGTATAAAATTCGTCGAGCACGGCAAAAAAAGAATGGTGGTTTCCAATGTGGACAAACGCTCGTGAACCATTTCGGTCGTGTTTAGAGAATAGTAAACTCCCATTTTTACTCACTTTTAACGCAAATCATTGGGCTGCTTTTAAGGTTTTACGAAAACAAGAATGGTCTCAGTGAGTGCAGCCAGCATGGAGAGGCTGCCGGTTGTGACGTCCTTATGCGAAGCGAAAGTTTGTCTGCTACTCGCGCAGGGGTTGCGGTGAGATCAGAACGCCCAGCTCTGGTTGGCGCTGATTGGAAGGATAGTGGGTAGACCTCAATGCTAGCTGCCTTTGACATCTACCCACTATCCTTCCCATCGAGCCAATCAGAGCTCGGCGTCATTATGACGTCACCACACAAGCCCGGCAAAAGAAGCAGACGAACTTGCGCTCCGTAGGTCCCATTTTACGGGGTGTGCATTTTGCCTAATATGGGGCGTGCGGTTTGAGGCGTACTAAAATATTAAGGTGGGCTAGTTGGTTTAACATAATGAATTTAAAAAGCGCAAAGGACAAACAAGGACATGAAGTAGACAGGACAGCGCTATTCTGTCCTGTCTACTTCATGTCCGTGTCTGTCCTTTGCGCTTTTTAAATCATTATGTGGTTTGAGGCATTCCCTGTCTATTTGGGCACGCCGCCTTTTCTAGGATTTCCGCGTGTTCTTGGAACTACGAGTATCGCTGTCTTGTAGAGGGACCGAGAGCTTAAGAAGAACGTCAATTATTATCCTCTCGCATCTTAGTTCGTGGTGCCTTGTTCGGCGTTCAAAAACACCAGATTTAATGTCCTCTTCCTACAAACTCTGTCCTCCAAGCCCATATCGCTGAACAAACAGAGTCTTGCGTGCTGGTGTAACTGGCAACGCAAAGTGTATCCGAACTCTTCTTTACATTTTCACGTAGCTTTAAAGCCTCACCCCTCCCCTCGGTCCCACTAGTTATGATCGGGAAAGGTGTTCCTCTCTTCTTTATTTATTTTTTGCTTGAGATTCGTGAAACTCTCTTGTCTGCCTTCTTTAGGTTCCTGCCGGCACTCAACTACTGGATAAGAATAACCCATTCCTCGTTTGCAAAGAGGGATACAGGTACGAGGGTCGGAGTTATATTTCACTATCTTGTAGTGATGGCCAATGGGATCCACCCAAACTATGGTGTGAAGGAAGTGAGTACACTTTGGTTGGTGCTTTCTTATCACACCTAGCGCAGTCGGAGCGGGGAATAACAAGTACGCATTATTTTGCATTAATGGAGGAAGAGCGCGTTAGTGTGGGTCAAGATTGAAGAAACAGTAAACACGTAGGACGAAGACGGCACGAAGAAACATGACCGATGTGGTTGTGTCGTCTTCGTTCTACGTGTTTATTTTTCCTTCAATCTTGATTAGCTTACGCTGCATTCCTCAATCGGCACATATGAGGGCGGTCTGGAAGTTCCGCTTTCCTTTCCCCGCGATCACCTGTTTTCAACTACGGACCTGATTCATTCGTCCAGCTTAGCACCTATACCCTGAGCTTCATGCGGCCTTGAACCCCGACCAAGAGCTTGATCACGTGCGCTGAAATCACTCGTGGAACTGACAGAATTACATTTCCTTTCAGCTTGAAGGGCGCTCAACTGTTTCCTGAAATACGTTTTTTTTTTCTGCCAAAAATTGAATTGACGCGTTCTAAACATCAAAAAACCCAAGATTACAAACACGCGTTGTCTTTGTCTCCATTAATAACGCGATCAAACGCACCGACCCGCCGCTTTATCTGATATGTCCCAGAAAAGGGTTGTGCTGCAAAATTTTGCTTGTCACGTTTTAATAAAAAAAAATCACCGCGCACGATTCAAATTTCTTTTTCTAGGGACGCTTAGGGTTGAGTTGTGTTTATTAAAAGTTGAGCTCAAACTTTACTCTAGTACCTCTTTAACGCGGACAAGCCACGAAGAATAAAAGCGGGAGCAGGTCTTTGATTGGTAATTCTACTGCACGATTTTTTGTGCAGCCGAGAAGCGATCAAACGCAAGGAGCTCGTGTCAGATTTAGGCTTGGAACACCGTTTGTCCCAGCTAGAGCCACAAAATAAGTATATACTTAAAAGTATCAATACTTAAGCCATCTTGGGGCTTAAAATCATGGTTTCCAGTTATCTGAAGTTTAATCTGAAACGCAGGATACGCTTTTTCGTTCTCCGGAAATGTTAGAACAGTTCGCGACAGTGCAAAAGAATATGCGTCCTTGCGCCGTATCTAAAACTCAGGAAGTCGCATTTTTCAACTGTGACGATCGACAGTTGCGTCTGCTCTGCAATAAGCACCAAGATGGCGGCACCCACTAGCAGATCGGGCAACGGAGTACCGATACTCCAAGCGTAGCTCGCTTAGTGGCTCTAGTCCGAGCATATGAAATGATTCGCGAACGGTACGGGCTTTTGGCCGGTGCCATTGTCAGTGTTCGAGGCTATGGAGTGTGGTTTGTTCGCTTGCGGAAGTGACGAAACATGTGTCTCGGAACAAACGACAGAGTCAGAACGGCGTGTCTTTCGAACGCCCGGCCTCCTGCACCGGCTCCATGTCTTCCACCGCGCTTTGGCTGCGCACGCGTGATTGATGTACACGAGACGCCGAAGCATTGTCGAAGGTAAGAAGCTCGCGTGGGAGGCGGGACTGCTGAAACTCCCCCCATGCCGTCCTCGCCTTCTCCGAGACTATAGTGACGCAAAGGTCTTGTATCATACAAGTTCTTGTGTCATACGTAAATGTGCAGAGTTAAGGCTAGCAGAGAAGCAAAAAACATACACTCCCAAAAATAGTGTTTTTTCCCGAGAGATTTTGATATTTTTACTCGCGAATGCACCAAAGGTGCCGAGTCAGGCATGTATAGCCCATGACAAATCTTCCATTGTGCCCAAGCACAATAGAAGATTTCGGGGATACGGGTTTCAAGCCCCCTCTGGACACGTGCCTGTGCCGAGTCATCTTTTTTTAGGTCATATTTTGTATTATTCATGAACCAAAAACAAAAGAACAGTTCAATATATCCGCGTTTGATGGGCTGTTTTTCTGCATTGAAGTGGCCGTAATCTCTTGCAGTTATGTCTGCTCGTTAATTGAAATTGTTTGCCCCGAAAATCTTAATAAAGGACGCATTAGTTAAACCTACTTTTTAACTCGCTGTTAGTAAACCTTCAACAAACAAAAGATGGTGCCTTTAACACCGTGCTTCGTTGTTTTTATTTTGGCTTAGAATAAAAACATTTTCATTTTCATTCCTCTATGTTAAGGTTGGTGTTAATAGATCTAGACGCAAATAATAAATTCCGACACTCTGCCCACACAAGGAATTCTTGAATTTGCGCACCGAATATTACGAGCATCTGGTGAATATATCATTCTTGGGTTTTTATGCGTTTGCTATAACGCAAATATCATTTGTTCACGAAGCAGTCACTGACAACTTAAAAAACGGAGGGCACGACGAGTCTCGATAATTTTATTATCGCTCTGCAGCAATAAGATCCTGGCACTAGTCGATTAGAAGGTCGAAGAACGAATCACGAAGCAAGAACCGTGAGCATATTAAGCAACGCTTTGCGTTTCCTGTCACTGAGTCCCAATGAAGGAATCGCGGCTTGTGTTCACCGATGAAACATTCATCCGCAGTTGTTTCTCACGCCTGCGCATGACATACAATGTGAAGTCCACGCTTTTCCGTTCTGCAGAACCCTGTCGGAAACTTCCCGAGGTGAAAAATGCCCAAATCATCGGCCCTGTCCCGCACGGACAAGAACTTGAGTACAAGTGTAACCCAGGGTACAGGCTTATACGTAGTGGAAGTACTCCGCACTGTTGGTTGGGCGAAGTTATTGGAACATTACCAAAATGTCACCAGAGTAAGTTTTGTTGTCCTATCTTTTCTTTGAAAATGGTTACGGATGTAAGACAGATAAAAACAAAACAATTGAAAACGAGCGTGTTGGTTAATGGATATAAACTTGAAAGTATAAAACAGCGAGGACGAGGACGGGAACAGGACATCTTTCAAAAAAAGAAAATGAAAGAAAGATGTCCTGTTCCCGTCCTCGTCCTCGCTGTTTTATACTTTCAAGTTTATATATAAAAACAAAAGAGTAAAGTTTTGGAGAGTTTGTCAAATCAACAACGCCAATTTATCCTGATGAATGGCACTGAGAGAAATGAGGAATTAGCAGCAACATTGTGAATTTGTAATAATATATGATAAGGTTACACACGTTTCTATTTTGTCGTATATTTTATTTACCCTGAGCAATCCGCTTGAATATTCTTCCCCCCACTACACGCAAAAAAAACAACAACAAAAGAACAACATCCAGCACGATTTGTTATTTAAGGTTTAGAAGAAGAAAACCACAACCATTTTTATTTTATTTTCTCCATGGAGGGAAGACAGGGAAACCGAAAGCTGAACAACGTAACTTGACCGTGTCAGCTGTCAGAAGAAAGGGATGCAATTATGTGACCGAATTAGGCGTCATTTGTGTAGACAAAATGCCCCCGGAAACGAAAATTATCCACCAGCTTCATCATGCTGCCAAAGACCGCAGTGGGTGTAGAATGCGTGTAGCGCAATTTTTACCTCGCAGGAATTGACGTCACGTGACTGGAGGTCACACCACGTGGTCACTTGATATCAATTTCGCCGCTGAATTTCACCGGGAAATTGACGGCGCCTCACGACTCACGAGGTAAATGCACGTCGTGGTCGTGCGACGCCAATCTCCCTGCTAAATTTAGTAGAGAAACTGACGCGGCGGTCCTTTATGACGCTACTTCGTGACGGTTCTCATGGAATTCAGCTGATAAAACACAATTAGTGTAAAAAAAAAAAACAATGCGGTGTTGCATGTTCGTCTGCTTCTTGTGCAGGGGCTGTGGTGACGTCAGAACGCCGAGCTCCCATTGGCTCTGACTGAAGCATAGTGGGTAGACCTGAAGGCAGCTTGCCTTGAGGTCTACCCACTATCCTTCCATCAGAGCCAATCAGAGCTCGGCGTTCTGACATCACCACAGCCCCTGCACAAGAAGCAGACGAACTTGCACTCCCCGTATGTCTGTCTGTTCGGTATATTCGAATGGTGCTCTACATGCATAGCGTTTATAGTTCCCGCTTGACGTCGCGGTGGCACTTGACATAGGTGGCAATCAGGAAAAATGATGATCACGGAACCTTACGTCACGTGACCGCGTGATGTGGCGTCACGGTATCACGTCAAGTTGTCATCTGACGTCATGTGACCTTGCGACACGACGTCACAGCGTCGCGCTAAGCCAGCTGCCTCTGTCTCTACTCAGCCTTGGAAGGCGCCCGAAGGCGTTCGAACAGCGAGGAGAGACAGAGGCTTGGCGTCAACGCGCTAATCATCCCAACCAGAACGCGGTGTTGTTACGTCCTCCTCAATTTCTACCCGTATTAGATATTCTCATTTATTTTGCTTCGTATTTATTTCAATAATAAAAGAGCAAATTGCCTACTTTGTAATACCATAGCCTCCTCTATACTCACAAAGCCAGTCAGTTTCACGACGGGGCCATAGAGTGCCCGGTCACAGATTTGGAGCGCGAGGATCTGGTAACACAGAGCATTTCTCGGGAAACCTGGTCGTCAGCGCACAACTTTTGCAGCGGTGAGGACCCAAGTCATGGCTTTCAAACCCGACGAGAAAAGAAGTGGCAGCTCGAGGAACGCGAGGAGCACGAGCGTACATTCCATCGCTTGGGACAAGCGTGTTTTGGCGCCTCGCCGCAGCGGAGCGCCCGTCACGTGGCTCTCCTCTCATCCGTTGTCTGCCGCTCTTCATTTTCAATTTCGGCGCCTGCTTCTCGTGGTGATCTGCCAGGCTTTGTCAGTACAGGCTATGTACTGACACAATTTTTTTTTTTACTTTCTTTCGAAATAAGTATTTTGCCTCGACCATTCTGATAAACCCGGGGAACACAAAATGGCTGTGCTCCAAATCTTACCCAAACGGATACGAGTTACTCCAACGGCCGGGTCGTGTCACGTGAGAACACAGATAAAGCAACGCTGGTACGAGGCTAGCTAGGTTTTGGAACGCCAAGGTACAAAACCCTTACCCTTCAGTAAAATCGAGTAAATTTTGGAACACGACCAATGTGTCGTGCGTGTAATATGCGTAATAGACGCAGGACACGTTGTTCTGATGATGTTCAACTATTGACTCGCTATGCTTGTTGGCCGAGCACTTTGGGTCGTTTTGGATGCGCTTGTAGGGGCCGCGAGGCCCTACCACGTTACTTAAAGTGAGGACATAGAACGAGACAAACCGAACGACGTGTCCGCCTGTGATGGCGGCTTCAAAGCATTCTTTTGCACGAGCTCTCCGAGGTGCGTGCGTGTGCTGCACCTCGAGCCATCTCTTTTATTTTGATGAGAAGAATGGATATGTGGGTGCGTTGTACCCTACATATATGCCCCCCCCCCCCTTTAGCGAGGAGCCCCGACGAGTGATTAAATAAAACGAAAAGAACAACAACAACAACAACATACAAATGGAACGCTTGCAGTGGTTATGAGTTTGTCCAGTGAACTTGAGCAGACTTCCGAGACTTCGGACCTTCCTCGCGCGTCTCACATGTGATAAGGTTCACGGGTGCGTGCCTCAGATGGGCTGGCTTTAGACGCTCGAGAGCGATGGTGTCTCGTCGTCAATGGACCTTTTGTAGAAATACGCGGTGCGCATGCGCGGAGTATTTGATGCGCCTGGGTTCGAGAGTATCTAGTTCCAAACAATCCGCCATCTTGCATTTCTCGCCTTTGGGCGCCTCGAAGAAGAAGAAGAAGAAGAAAATAAGACCATCGAGAGTCGAGACTCAAGTTTTGATGTTGCGAACAAGGTGAACACGAGTCATCGTACTGACGACGCCCGTTCTAGATTACGACGTGCACCGCAATCATGCCGGTGAACTGTGTAGCCTTCGGCTGTCGGAACTATTATCGCCCGGGTTGTGGAACTAGCTTTTTCGCTTTCCGTGTGGTAAGGTTCATTTCGTTAAGCGGGCAGCCTGGATTCGTGCAGTCAGGAGAGTTGACAAGTCCGACCCCTCGAAGAACCAAAAAGAAAACGAACCGGTAGCACACAAGAAGCCTAACGTGCACGTTGTTTTCTCTACAAATACTCTCCAACCCAGTGCGCCTCAGGTTCGCCCATCGCCCCATAGGTGGCAGCACATATTCGCCAAAAGGTCCATTGATCTGTACAACGAAGCCATTTGTCTTCTTTTCCAGAACCGGGAACGGTCGCATATAGTGTGGTTGGAGCGGTTTCCGTCGGGCTGTTTGGCGCACGAACACATGCGTTGCACTGTGCAAGTCTTGAGAGACGTAAGGCGCCTTCGCAGATACCGCTCGCGTTGGCACTGGTCGAAGGTCCGCGAAGATGTCTTTCACCTTTGTGGCGTAGTCTTCTGGCCTTGTGGTTGTAGAGAGGTCAACTTCGAAAAAGTCCGATGGTAGTCGCAGGGTTGTCCCATAGACAAGTTCGGAAGTTGCACAGCCGAGGTCCTGCTTCAGCGCCGTTCGGACCCCAAGCAAGACGAGCGGAAGCTGTTGTACCCACTCACTGGGGTTCGCGTGGGCCATGAGCGCGGACTTGAGGTGGCGATGTAAACGCTCAACCAGGCCGTTAGACTGCGGATGGTATGCAGTTGTCCGAGATCTCGTCATACCTAGGATTCGGGACAACTCGGTGAACAAGTTGGATTCGAATTGACGCCCTCTGTTGGTGACGATTTCAGATGGGCATCCGAAGCGCGCTACACAGGAGGACACGAATGCCTCGGCGACGGTGGCTGCAGTCATGTCCGGTAATGGTATAGCTTCCGGCCACCTTGTGAAGCGGTCGATACACGTCAGGATGTATCGTTGCCCTTGAGATGTTGGAAGGGGCCCGACCAGGTCGATGTGAACCTTGTCGAAACGGGCATCTGGTGGCAGGAAGCTCGTGGATGGAGGTACGGGATGACGGTGAACCTTGGCTCGTTGCCATGCCAAGCAGGTCCGTACCCAGTCACGCACGTCGGACTTCAGCCGCGGCCAAACGCAGCGATTGGCCACTAGCTTCTGTGTCGCCTTCCCGCCGGGATGCGACAACGAATGAATCGCATCAAAAAGCTGCCTTCGTAGCGCAATCGGAACGAATGGGCGATGCGTTCCTGTGGACGTGTCGCAGACGATGGTGGTGCCTCCTGGGAACTCAACATCCTCTAGCTGGAGAGAGGTGTTTGATGTGCGGAGCTGCTGTAGCTCCTCGTCGGATGCCTGATGACGAGCCAGCAACGTGATGTCGAGTTGCGGAGCAGGCGTAGGTACGGCGTCAATTCGGCTCAGTACATCAGCGGGGACGTTTGATTTCCCTTTGATGTGCCGGATGTCCGTAGTAAACTCCGACAAGAAGGCCAGCTGACGGATCTCTCGAGGCGTATAGACAGAGCTTGAGTTGCGGATGGCGTAGGTGAGTGGTTTATGGTCCGTCCAGATGACGAAGGGGCGACCTTCGACAAAGTGTCGAAAGTGCCGGACGGCCAAGTACGCCGCGAGCAGTTCTCTTCCAAAGACGCTGTAGCGGGTCTGGGCGGGCTTTAACTTCCTGGAAAAGAAAACTAGGGGCTGCCATTCACCGTCCACCTGTTGTTGTAAGACCGCCCCAACAGCCGTAGCTGAAGCATCTGTCATGATCGAGGTTCTGGCATCGTGTTGTGGATGTCGCAGAAGTACAGCGTCTGCAAGTACAGTTTTTACTTCGCAGAAGGCTTGCTCCGCGTCTTCACTCCAAGGTAGGTTGGAAGTGGCACGTGCAGACTTGGCCAGTAGCGAATCAAGGGGCTGGACTAGCCTCGCGCAGTTCGGAATAAACCGGCGGTAAAAATTTACCAGGCCGAGGAACTGGCGAAGCTTTGTGATCGAGCTAGGTCTTGGAAAGTCTCTGATCACTTGCACTTTCGATGGCAAAGGTCTGATGCCGTGTCGGTCCAGTCGATGTCCCAGAAACTCGAGTTCTGATCTCCCAAACTCACTTTTTGCGGCGTTGATGATGATGCCGTGGTCTGAGAGTCTTTGGAAAAGAAGACGGAGGTGGTTGGTGTGCTCCTCCGGTGTTGAGCTAGCGACCAACAAGTCGTCAAAGTAGGCAAATACGAAGGGAAGCCCGCGCGTGACAGCGTCGATGAATCTCTGGAATGTTTGAGCCGCATTACTGAGGCCAAAAGGCATGCGGAGAAACTCAAACAAACCAAACGGAGTTGTAATAGCTGTCTTTGGGATATCTTCGTCAGCGACGGGGATCTGGTGGTATGCGCGGGTAAGGTCAACCTTCGAAAAAATGGTAGCGCCTTGGAGTTTGACAATAAAGTCCTGGATGTTTGGGAGGGGGTATCTATCGGGCACTGTGCTCTTGTTCAGTGCGCGATAGTCGCCACACGGTCTCCAATCTCCGTTCTTCTTGGACACCATGTGTAGGGGAGACGCCCAGCTGCTTGACGAAGGTCGGATAATTCCAAGCTCGAGCATATGCTCAAATTCTTCGCGAGCTATGCGGAGTTTCTCTGGAGCCAGACGACGGGGTCGGAAGTGAACCGGTGCGCCCGCTGTTTCGATGTGATGGTGGACATCGTGCGAAACCGGTCTGGTCCAATCAGGAGCTCGCGTGAGGCTTGGAAAATCCTGCAGGGGAGGTCGGAATGGCCCGTCGATGTTAGAGCAGACTGACGCGAACCCTGCTGTGTCAGTTGTTGAGACGCCTTGCACGGAGAGTCGCGTTGTGGAGTCGAGCAGACGTCTCTCCTTGACGTCTACGAGGAGACTGTGGTGTTGTAGGAAGTCAGCACCGATGATCGCGTTGCTTATGTCTGCGACCAGGAATACCCATCGGTACACTCGTCTGAGGCCAAGATTTAAGGTGATGGACTGTTCCTTGTAGACGGGGATCGACGAGTTGTTCACAGCCCGAAGGTAGTAGATGGGCGTTTGTGATCGATCCGCGCGTTTTGCAGGAACAGCGCTTAGCTCAGCCACGGTATCGACGAGATAACGGGTTCCAGTAGTCCTGTCGGCGATGTAGAATAGGCGAATTCCTGGTAGGCTCTGACTACTCGTTGCCTCTATCGGTTTCCTCCAAGAGCAGGGACGAAGGCAGTGTCTGGCGTCGGAACCAAAGCGGCGATGGTAAACGCAGACGTCCGCTGAACTTGCCGAGCGGGAATGGTCAGCATTTCTCCAACAAGATGTTGAACGTCCACGTTGTTGTTGAGTGCGTGGACGATCTCGCCGGTGAGTTGCTGCGGTAACACACTGTTCCAACCGCTGGCAAAGCTGCTCGAGGTTGCCGTCAGACGATGGAGTGCCTGGCAGGGCAGGCGTTGCTTCGCTACCGTCTTCTGCCGCCGATGTAACGCTGGCGACGGGTGGAGTGGCAACTTCAATAACGGCGTCTGCCAGGGCTGCGAGGCCTGTGAGGTCGAGAGCCGTAGCGGTGGCCAACACCATCTGGACGTTGGTTGGCAGGCGCTGAATAAATAGCTCCCGCAGCAGAGCGTCGCCGATCGTGTTGGCGCGATCTCCAAGGAGCTGAGTCATCCGCCTCAGCAGCTGGGACGGACGTCGATCGCCGAGTTCTTCCGCCGAAAGAAGTTCTTGAAGGCGGGAGCGATCTGATGCCTCGGTTCTCTGCATGAAGAGCCGCCTTCAGCTGGTCGTACGAAGCTGTGGCCGGGGATTGCGCAAGGATGTCGTATACTTCGTCGGCTGCTGCCAGCGACAGCGCCGAGACGACATGATGGTACTTGCTTTCCTGGCTCGTCACACCGCTGAGATGAAATTGGGACTCAGCCTGCAGGAACCAGACCCTCGGGTTTCTGTCCCAGTACGGCGGAAGTCGGACTGCAACCGACGAGATGGAAGCCGGGGATCCCGCTGCTGCTCCTTGGGGTTCACCGTTGTCCATGGTCCTCGACCGGGTCACCAAATATGTGGGGGCCGCGAGGCCCTACCACATTATTTAAAGTGAGGACATATGAACGAGACAAACCGAACGACGTGTCTGCCTGTGATGGCGGCTTCAGAGCATTCTTTTGCACGAGCTCTCCGAGGCGCGTGCGTGTGCTGCGCCTCGAGCCATCTCTTTTATTTTGATGAGAAAAATGGATCTGTGGGTGCGTTGTACCCTACACGCTGCACAAACGACACACTCTAGTGATCTCTGGGTTCATTGGAATGATCGTGAGTTTAAATTTCTCCGGGAGAAGAGAGTTTCATGGGTACGTTTTACATTTTATTGAGTAGTTATCATGGTTCCTGCTTCTTTGGTGAGTGCGTGTATAGTGCCTTGAATTCTTAGTGCTTTTGAATTTGCGAGCAGCCCCTTGTGGTAACTGAAGTAATCGGGAGGGAGGCGAGTACTTCAGTAATCACCTGCCGCTGTGAAGAGCGAGACGAGCCCGACGTTCCTGTAATAAACAAACAACTGGTGGCCTTTCTCCAGATTGGCCAAACTCGCACTCGGCGAGCGGGTATCACCGTACACCGCACCGCATCTTAGAATTCAGCTCGTGGGTCTGTGCCTGTCGACACCTGCCGCCTTTACAGAGACCCCTTCAGGTTCCCTGGCGTTAAACCGCTTACTATAGAATTGCGACCTGCAATCCTATAGTTTTACAATTTAGGTTTTTTCCCTTCTACATAGCAAACTAAGTACACGCGGTACGTAAGACGTCTAGAACTGTCCGATTTTTATATTTTTATTAGCTCGTAGTTGCTGTTGGTGGGGAATCGCGCTCGTTGCTTGTTTTAGTATTCGGCACACAGTCTCAAGAATGCAACGGATGCATTGTATTATATTTTACTATACTAGGGTGGCAGGAACCTAAAGGTGATTAAATATGTTGCACTAAGGTCCTGTACCCCTTTAGGTTTTGAAATAACTGTGCAAAGTAAAATGAAAGAAAAATATTAGTGATACAAAAATACTTTGTATTTTTGTATCACTAATATTTTATACAAAATACGAAATACACTAAATACACTAAAAATACAAAATACGAAATACACTAAAGCTGACGTGTTTTCTTTGAAATGATTTTCAAAATAGTGCATATTTAGTTAAATACCCTGTGTGAGCAATTCTTGTAAATTTCTCCCGCTAACCAGGACAACAATACTTTATGCAAAGATGAACTATATACAGGGCAACACACTGGCAAAGTTTGAAGACCTTAGTCTTTATAGGTAGGGAGAAACAAAATCTTTAATTCAGAGCGTTATTGCGCAATGTGCCGTGCTTGCGAGTTTCTTTCTCAAATTAACGACCCTATTACTCCGGGAGTAATACTTTTTGTGAATCGAATTATGCCTAATTTGTCAGTAAATATTTCTTGACGCTGTAGCCAGAACAGTTTTTTGGGGAAGCCGCCCGAAATGCCAACATCGCGCGATACAAGGGCCTACAAACTTTTTTCGCTAACATTTTCTTTTTAGCGATGATTGTTTTTATTTTTTGGAGCATGGAGCCAGCAAAATATATTTCTTTCACCAAAATTAAAAATGGTCACCGGACATGATTGTTCCATCTTTTCTGAAAACGCCCACTATTGTTTTTAAGATATCTTGCTTTAATTAGGAGAGTAGAGAAACTGTTTTTTGCAACAATATTCGAAGCTTAGGGTGCTGGTTTAAAAGTGTGATATAATATAGAACGTTAAAATTGTATTAAGACGGCAAGTTTCAGTAGTTGATTCTACATTCTTGGTGTAAAACGCGTAAAGACAGGGACAGAAGATTACAGATGGTAACAGGACCTGCGAGCATCTTTATTTGTTGTCCTGTTACCATCTATATTCTTCTTTCCCTTTTTTTAAGGCGTTTTAGTTCAAGCACGCTAAAATTGGTTCGCCATTGTACATAAAATATTTGTCCAATAAATTTTGTATAATGTTCGTTGTAGTAATTGACTGTAAAATGACACGTTAAAGGTTTTGAGATTATATGACAAACAACTTTTATGAACTCGAATGTCATGAGCGGATAAGGGGTAAAAATTAAATGTTTCTAATTAAATGAAGCTGGCGTGATCATCAGAAGTCAAACACTCAATTTACTAAATCGCGCTTTCTCGATAAGTTGCAAGGTTTAGAGGTTTCCTTCTTTTAGAAATTTCTAAAACCAATTAACAATACTGCGAACAAAAGTGGGCCAATGCGCTTGTATACAATGTTTTTTTTTCTTTCTCGAATACTGATTAAAAGGAAAAAAAAAGCCGTGAAAGCCTCACAAATGCGGTCTACGCAAGTGAGTTAAATGGTCAGGCGGACATTATTTTCAAGAGATAATGCAACTAATAAATTATTAATTGACGAAATTTTGCTAATTACTTTTTTATTAGACGTTTTATGACGCATGCTCATATTGAAGAAATGGAGGCAATCGATCAATATTGAAGGCCATCCCAGTCTTTAAAGGTCCTGGTTTGAGCTGCCAGTTCGAGTTATTTGCCACATTTCGTTCTAGAAATCTGTCGATCCCGAGACCAAACACGCGATGCGCGCCGGAGGGACAACCCTCGTTTGATGCCGGAAGGTCTGGTGTTAATAACGAAATTTTCGTTACCTTTGCATCACACTCCGTCGAAGCATTCACTTTTTGTTGACTATAGCTCATGTTCATGATTCTTTTTTTTTCCCTGACTCGCGCGTTCGATTAGACCGTTTCTCAGTGATATCGCGCAGCAAAGCAAAGCAACTTGTCACGGCCGCTGGCTTATCACTTTAGTTCGCCAGTAAGAGAACACCGACTGGAACCAGCCGCGGCGCGCTGTGACTCAAAAGGGACACAAATTTCGTCAGTAACACGTGACCTTCCGACGTCAAACAAGGGTTGTCTTTCCGGCGGGCATCGCGCGTTTGGTTTCGGTATCAACAGATTTCCAGAACGAAATTGGACAATGAGCAACCCAAACTGCCTGCTGAATCCAGGATTTTTAGAAACTGGGCGGGCCGTCAACATTGATTGCTTCCATTCCTTTGATATAAACGTGTGCCCTAAAACCTCCTGATTGAAAAAAAGTAAATAATGAATTTTCATTCACATATTAGTAGCATTCGCTCTTGGACATGATGTCCTTGTGGCTGTATAACTCAGTTGCGCAAACCGCATTTGTGTATCTTTCACGGCCTTGTTTTTAATCTGTATTTGATACAAAAAAAGCCTGGTTTATATGAAAAATTACAAAATTGTAGCTTCTGTGCGACTGCTTGACGACAGATCAAACACATCGGCCTGGTTCCCGACGGCCGATATCTTTGATCGATTTCAATGGGGCGCTTCGCGCATAGAGTTATTATAATTTACGTCAGAGGTTCAACTGGCGCTAGTGTGCTGTCGCAAATTGAAGCAGACAGCAACCAGTCGGAAATTGACTTCCGATAATGCATTTCTCTGGAAAAAAATTAGTGCATTTTCTCCCTGCGCTCGATCATAGGAGCAAATGTCCCGAATAACTCGTACGTATTAGGAAGCTTGGAACATCTCTCAGTCAGGCAGACAAAATAATTGGTCAGCTAAAGCGTTCTCCTTTGAAACTCCTTGCCAAAAAAAGGTGCTAAAACGGCTTCGTCGTGTATTTATGTGCACTGTTGGACACCGTTAGCTCAAACACGACGTCGGCGCTTTTCAGCGTGAGGGATATTCGTGCCAAAACGAACGAAGGACATCTGGATAACCAAGAGAAAGGGCCATAACTAGGCAGAAACGCTGGATCGGTGACCCCCTGTGCATGTACGATCGAAATAAATTGAATGCCAGGTAATATAGTTCGATTTTCAATAAGTAACTCTTTAATCTTTCTGCTCCGCGCGAACATGCTTGTTCTGCGTACTAAACATCACCCGCACGCTCGACATCTTTGAGAACAAGTGCCCGATAAAAGCCATAGAAAATAATAAAGAGACACACCATCATAACCCACATACTTTTGTTTTACGTTTTTAATGATTTTAACCGCTCGTAAGGACGAAGACGGGGGTCATTTTCATATAGTGACTGGACTGACATATTAGCAATATATAAGCTTGAACGGAATGTTGGCGAACCTTAAACACACTCTATATTCCTTTCGATTGTTATTTTGCTTAGAATCGTCGCTTGTTTTTACACACCTGCTGTGGAACAGAGGTTTGGGCCTGAAATATAGCGAAGCCGAACATCGTTCACTGTTGAAAAAAAATCCTGTAACTAAAGCACTTACACTTTTACAATGTTAATAAAGGTGAATACTGTTCGGTACGACCCAAATAAGTGCCCAGGTTATTTTCTAGCGAAGAGACAAAATGCACGCATGTTTTCCCGTAGGAAGGCACAGGAGCACAGCAAAAGTAGACAGGTTGCTGTCTGCTTCAATTTGCATCCCGGAATTCGCATAGACACTAGCGCCAATTGAACCTCTAGCGTAAATTATAATGACATTATGGCCTCGAGTTTTCTTAGTGTTTTCACATAACTCGAGACACCTCGCGGAAAGTGTCTATTACTATGGCGTCTGGAATGCGTCTCGGACTGGTGTGTTTAGTGTCCTCTTCCTCCCTCCCATTTAAAAGCTCCCGAAGGGGCAACAAATGACTTCACAAAAGCAGGAGCGTCACGCTGTCGATTGCCGCGATCCTGGCGGTTGGGCGGTGAAGTTCCGGGAAAAAAGTACGAGTGAATGCGAGTGCGGCTGACGTCGGGGAAATTCAACTCCTGGCTACCGAAGCTTCTGTGGAGAGTCACGCTGGAGAGCACCTGCCGCAGAACAGGCGTCTGTCACATCCACCCCCGCTGGTGCGACACCGCCAGGGGCGCGGCCGGCGACAGCGTGACACTTCGATGACGCCATCGGGTTGAAACGGAGGGACAAACTTATTTAGACGCGGTAAATACGACAGTCCGAGACGCCTTCCAGGCACCACGCTATTACTACTAACCTGACAAATGTCATTGGCAGCAATTTTCAAAGGCCTTTAGCGCATGACGCAATAATATGCAGGCTCATGGAACAAGTTTGTTGCGCGAATGAAGAACTTGTTAAGCTTCGCGTGGCTGAAAGGTGGACTGATTAAGGTCGGTATATCGCTGTGCGAGAACCTTCCGAGGAAGGCGAGCGAGGTAGAGACGTGAAAGTTAAGTGTAAACAAAAACCTGAAAGTTTAGGATGGCTTGTCCGTGTTATTTTGCATTGAATTACAAAATGCCGCGACATTCTAGGCCTCACCAAAGGTTGAAGACGCATACTTAAAATGTTACGCAGTGCTAAATAACTGATAGATTCAAATAATGGAAGCTTCTTATTAAGTTCTAAATGTAATTCAGAATTGGGCGTGTTACATTTTGCGTGGTTAGCCTATAGGCCTGAGCTATGCGTACGAAGTCGGAGGAAAGTATGTTATTAAAGATTATTATTGCTTAAAGTAAGCTTAACGATACTAACAAACGAATCTATGGTGTTGTAAAGTGTGAATTTAGAAAAGAAAACGGAGGAGGAATTCATATATTTTCTACATTCGCAAAATGTAATGAACTAGTCCTTACGTTTGCCCACCTTTTTCTTTCTTCTTTGTGGTCGAAATATGTATTCCTGTGTTAGTATATTCTTTGCTTTACAATTCATTTATTTTACTATCCTATACAGCACCACCTCACCCACATGAGGGTGCGCAGCGTCGCGGCGGGCATGACACGAACACTTACAGACCAGGCGAAGATCCAAACGAGATCGGCATCTCCGCTAAAGGCTCCCAACTCAGGACTTGCAAGTTTCCAGAACGTCGAAGGCATTTGTATGCGGCCGATGGAAACGTCCGCGTTCTCCCGAACGACAACGTCACTCATGGTACGGTGCTTCGCTTTCACTGTAGGCCCCTGGGTCAATCCAGTCTCTTGGGGTACGCATGGTCCCAGTGCATCAACGGCACGTGGAGCAACGAGGTGCCGTACTGCTATGAACCAGGCATATATGACGTTGTGATTCGCCTTAAGGATACTGCAGGGACAGCCGTGAGTCCGGACGGATACCTTAACATCGATCCTGGATTTGAAGTGGAGATGGAATGCGAAAGCTTCTATTTTCATCCGCGACTAGAGATGAGTGAGCCGGTATCCAGCTGGAAGAGGGGAGGTGAGCCCAGTTTGTTGAAATTTTATTTTTGATATTTAGATACCGTATATACGCTTCTCCAAACGCAAAGTTGTAAAAACTTACGTTTTTACCCGGGATTAAATTTAAGTTTAATATGAGAAACTGTGGAAGAAAAATATATTTGTAAAAGCATTTGAAGATGATAAAAATACCCCGCGCTCTATTTGTATTTTGTATTTAAATAATTTTCTGAATTGTGGGCGGGCATGTAATTAAATACGTTTGTGTTGAAGTATTTTGTATTGGCATTTTGATATATTTTCGCAAGTATTTTGCCATCCCTGATAGAAACCTTTGGCAAACAGACGCAGGCAAGGGAAAAAAACAGCGCCACACGAGTCTTTTACAGCTGGGCAAAGTTATTTGGCGCCTGTTGGTTTGTTTCTATTTTGCTCATTGGTTCTCGGCGAAATTAAATATGCTAATTACGAATAAATGGGGTATGTCATACTACACCCCATCAAGGTTGTGCACAATGTAACAGCTTACGGATTTATTGATGGCCTGATGGTAACATTCTCTATTTTCTATTTTAGATGAACGTTATCTTCGGGAATTTCGTCTTGTATCAGCAAAGTTTATTCTTCCTGACGATTACGAGGGAATTATTCGTTGCTCAAATAACATCAGGCGTCGCCCTCAAATAATTAAAATTCGCGGCCGTTGTAAGTATTGAGTTATTTTTATTGAATTTGACGTAGCTGCAAGTCTTATATTTCATGAGTCAGGTGTCATCTACATCACTGGGCCCGTAAATAAATCATCGTAAAATCGACGACGCGAAAATAGTAACCAAAGAGAAAATGCTGAATATCAAGATCCACAAAGCGTGCCGCATAGATTACATTGTGATTGACACGCTCGATTTATTTGTGGTTCCTTGGCTTGGTGAACCTGGAGGGGTTTATGGAGCTGTTATAGTTGGCAACGCCTTTTCCAGTCGGCTTAGGCATGTCAGAGCCTTACAGTATATACATGTTCTCCGGAGCCTACATCAGGTATTGTAGGAAAGTTTAAATGAAGAAGAAATAGATATTAAATTGTCCAGCTAGACAAACGCGCTTATGGACGAAACAGATACGCTAGAACTGGTATATCTTTTAGCAGAATCGCAGTCAATGTAGTCTAACGTTTTACTGTTTTTATTAAGGAAGACAACTTATTCGGTTAACCGACCGATTAATCAATGATTGCGGAAATGAACGACTTTATTTTTAACCAAATATACCGTCAAACGTGGACCCTTCAATGGGGTTTTAACTGGCATTATCTTAGTGATTCTTCCGTCAACTGCTATATTTGTAATCGTGAGAATCAATCAGTAAAATACAATTTATACTGCCTATATGTGTATCCTGTATGTAAAAATGTATTATCAGAAGTGTACCATACTTTGTTATTGTTTTAAAAGGTCAGTACTTCACTGACAACCTGCTCTCCAAGAATATGAACTTGCATAAAAGTTACAATATAGTTGCTGATTGGCTTCCCGCTGGAAAATATGTATTCTTATTGGCATTGCGTTTCGTTTTTCATGTTTCCACTGCATTCGGGGGACGAGGAACTTGAAGAAACTGCTTTGTTTAGTCCACTGCCTAATATTTGAAACAGCAAGAAATCATTTCCCAGCAAATAACACATTTCTCTCATCTTTCAGTAAATAGATAGCTATTAGTATCTGGCAACTTGATGTTTGCAGAAGGTGTATGCGATCCATTCTGTTTTTTCTCCTAATACTGTGAACACCCCAAAACATAAATATGTGTGCCAAACAAAGACACATTAATAAGCAAAAATGGCTTTACTAAGCTTCTCGTTTCTGTACCGCATAGACTGCGTATTCCAACAATTAAGACCCCAAAAATATAGCGTTATAATTTCTCCCTACATTTGGGAAACTATCAACCTGCACATTATAATCGTATCAATTAAGTAATTTACTATTCAACTGAAGGTCCCAAGTTGATCGGTTCGACATTCTTAACCGGAACATACCTCGTCTTTACTTTAAAGCTTAAATTTTCGCGCACCAGATCTACGGTCGTGCAAGATTCCTGCCCATTTGGATGCGACTGTGGTCACAAGGGTAAACAAGGAGATTGTCACAGTCGGATGCAAACCCCCTTACGTTCTGAGAGGCGAAGCGAAAGCTGTCTGTCTTGCACACAGTGAATGGGAGAAACCATTTCCCGAATGTGTGCTGCCGGCACCTTCAAACATTTCCAGCGAACACGGGAATGTGACCATGCAGTCTGCCAAGCCTGTTCCTGAACGAACTACTCAAATACCACGCATGAAAGGTATGCATCACATATTCAAATACACAAGATGGGAAAGGGGCCCATTACCAACGCAATCTTGTCCAAAGAGAAGATAAGCTGCATTTCACCCTGTCAATACCCTGTCCGACGGCAGCTTAAAAGTTTTCTTCATTAACTCTCCTGTTTGCTAAAAGCTCTTCTGCTAAATGGGCTGCTGTCACACGGCCGACCAAATGCCATTTACCACTGATGTTGGCTGAATTAGAGCCGGACGCTATTGAAGTTGAAACTGAAACTACAAACATTGTTCTAATATTTTTTAACACCGTTTCAAATATTTGACAATGGTTTCATCTGAGACGTCATGTGTCTTTTGATTAAGAAAAGATTTCACGTAATAGCATATTTAGTGCGATGGCCGAAACTGTACTAAGAGATAAAAACATTGCAGCTGTTTAGAAACACAATCGGAAGTGCCAAGCCATAGAGAAGGCCAGAAACTCGATCTGAGTTGTGGCAGATTTGGCCGCCGTTTACAAACTGTTAACTTTACTCAGCTTACCAAGATTTGTTCACGTATCAGGAACAATTGCATACATTTGTATGAGAGCACAATTTATTTTTTGCTTCTCTGATAATCGCTTTGGAAAGTTTTTAAAGATCCTGGATCGAGCAGGCAGTTCGAGTTAATCATTGCCAAATTTTGTTCGGGAGATCTGTCGATACCGAGACCAAACGCGCGATGCCCGCCGGAGGGACAACCCTCGTTTGGTGCCGGAGGCTCACGTTATAAAAACGAAATCTTTGTCACTTTTGCATCACACCGCGTCGAAGCATTCCCTTTTTGTTGAGTATAGCTTATGTTCATGTTTTTTTTTTTTTTTACCTTACTCGCGCAAACGATTAAACGTTTATCAGTGATATCGCGCAGCAAAGCAAATCAACTTCTCGCGGCCGGTAAGGTGGCTTACCGCTTTAGTTCGGCCGCCAGGGAACACCGACTGCAATCAGCCGCGGCCAGCACCTCCTAGACCGCTTTAAGGCCTGCGCGATACGTCACATGACGTCACGTCCGGGAGGCCTGCACGGGCGCTGATTGGATGCAAGTGCCGCGTCAGCCTTCGCGTGGGACTATGATAGAAACGAGCCCCACGCGAACGCCGACGCGGCGCTCACATCCAATCAGCGCCCGTGCCGGCCTCCTGGACGTGACGTCATGGGACGTAACGCGCAAGCTTTGCTGTCTAGGAGGCGTTGCCGCGGTGGGCTCTGACTCAGAAGTGACGCAAATGTCGTCAGTAGCACGTGACCCTTCGGCGTCAAGCGAGGGCACGTCACCCTCCAGCAGGCATCGCGCGTTTGCTTTCGGTATCGACAAATTTCCAGAAAAAAAAAATTGGACCATGAATAATTTACACGGCGTGCTCAATCCAGGATTTTCTTTTTTTAAAAGAATGAACTAGCCTTCGACATTCATTGCCTACATTTCTTGTATACAAACATGTGCCATAGAACGTCCAATTAAAAATTAATCTGCGAATTTTCATTAATTTGTTATCTATTAGTTGCATTCTCTCTTGGACTTAATGTCCGCCTGGCTGTATAACTCACTTGCTCAAACTGGTCAAAGCTGAAGCTTTGGAATATTTCGTGGGTTCTAATTTTCGCGACGCGGTGAGATCTCAATATAGATTCCAATATGTTTACATTTTAAAGAAATTGTTCGCGGGACCTATTTTCCGCGAATTGTAGGCGATTCGCGAAATTCGCGAAAATTACGTCCCCATGAAAATTCCGTCATTTACACTATATATATAAATACATTTTTTTTGTTACATTTTATTAAGATAAGGATGGCGCGACGGCCTGGAGGGAGCGGTTTTATTTATATATAGGTAGATAGTTTCTTAACTTTTTGTGTTGCTTTTTCATATGGCTCAGAGTCACTAAATATAAATATTGACTGATATACCTTTTGTATTTGGCAATGGTTTGTAATTATGAGAAGTGTAGACACTATGTTCAAATTTGGGTATCAACTATTTGTAACTTATGCCGTTTGCTTGGGCAACGGTTACGCGATTTCGGAAGTGCTAGTTGCACGTGGTAACAGTGATTTCTGGTTAGTCCTCAATTACTACATCCGCACATTGATGTGGGCATTTTTGGGAATATCTATAATCAATTCAAAATTTCTAATGCTCAAAAACAACTAAAACGTGTCTTACTTTCTTTTTTTTTTTTTACGGCAACGGCGGCTTAATATAAATACATGCACTTTTCGTGGCAGTAATGAATTCCATCGGTTTCTTTTGGAAGATAACTTGTCAAGCACGGCACAAGTTTGTTTGTATTACAGTGATGTCTCGTTAATATGAACGCCTCCGTTCCCCCAAAATATCGTCCATAATGTGGGTTGTTCATATTAACGAGACAAAACTGCATGTATTTTTTCAGTTTGTCCCCGAAAATGGTGTCCATATAGCGGGGTATCCATATTAAAACGGCCCATATTAACGAGACATGACTGTATTTTAATGCGAATTCTAAAATATCTATCATCGTTTCTTATCTCGATACCTTGAAGAGCCTTCAAACCCGAAATGTAAGGTTTTGCCAATCGAGAACGGACTTTACCAGAGCAACGTGAATACCAGCTCTCCCGAGGTAAGAACCGCACTCAGCGCTACCGAGTTAATGAACGCAGGACGCATGTTCTGGGCGTCCTAGACCTTTCCAATACGCTCCTTGCGCTGGTGTTTAAAAAAAGGAAAAAAGCTGTGTCACCATCTGGCAGTCAAAATAGGAACTATTGGTATGTTCCTGGCGCTCCGTTTCCGTGGGCGATCTTTTTCAAGCCTTGTTATAGTGTCCACTGCAATGCAGGCAACAAAAAAAATATATATATAGATATATATTATGACAGGTTGAAAGTTATTCAGGGAAGCTCCATCCACCTCTTTCCACTTTAGAAGAGCGAACGGTGGACAGGAGACGACTTGCTCCACCACCTCCTAGATAGGGAATTGTTCCCGCGTTACAAAAGAAGGCCCGACACAGATTGATTGGACCCGATTGCTGCGTCAGAGTTCGACGGGCACTCGTGTCCAATCAGTGAAGAGAACGCTGACGCAGAGGTTGTGTCCAATCTGTGTCGGGCCTTGTTTAGTGACGCAGGAAGCACTTTCTTATCCGGGAGGTCGTGCTTCCTCTCTGGCACTCGCATATCTGAAGTGGATAGAGGTGGGAAAAGTTCTCCTGGTTTTTAAACCTTTTTCTCGGGTTCTACTTTACATTATTTATCATAGAGTAGTACAAGAACTTAGTTTATATGTACATTTTTAAAGTGCTTCTTTTTTCGTTATGGTGTTGCAAAGGAAAACCAGTTTGGCGACAGAGGTAACCAACAAGTACAGCTTAGATGATGTGAGGTTCGATGCGAAAGAAGGACTACGGAAGCTAAAGGCCACTAATGAATTACGGATTCATTTTACGACAGAATTTTAGAACCCGTTGGGTGGATTATTAGGGAAGACAATTGATACCTATTTGTAAAATTAAATTTCGTACATTAGCTGTTTAGATTGAAATGTTAGTACACTGCCGGGGATAAGATGTATGCAGAGCATAGTATTGCTCGCGTTGTAGCTTTTTACAGCGCAGCTGTTAAGGGCTAGTTTCCTCAGGATCGTGTCCCCCGCAAAGAAATGAAGACACCGAACTCTGGACACCTACCGCCATCTATGACCGACGACGGCAAGCCAAGTATCTGGGGTTGCCGCCATCGCTCATAGATGGCGGCTGCCTTTCCACTCTGGCTTGCCGACTTGCGGCCGGCCATTACTTTCCATTGTACAGCTCCGCTGGTCTTTCTTCCTTCACCAGAGTGGAAAGGCTGAACGTTTATTATTATTTAGCGTTGTATAATAAAGAAAATAAAAAACACCAGCCAACCGGTTTCGGTGCATCAAATAAAAAATATAATTCCAGAAAGCCTATTTGATCTATGAACAATCCTTGTTTCAGATACAACTCGACAAAGAGTTTGCCAACGGCACCTCAATATACTTCCACTGTCGCGGTGATCGAACAAGTTACAAAATACGTTGCTTGGAAGGTTTCTGGAAACCGGCTCCACGCTGTCCTCCAGGTAACGGTGTAAAATTTACTTTCGGAAAGGGCTGATAACAATAGTCAATAAGTGCTTTGTGCAAACGAAACCGACTTAGTATTTATACATGTGGGATCGACAACTGCATTTATTAATATGTAGTAAATACAAAATACTCACTGTTTTAAAAAATATATTTGAAATCCTGCCCCCGGGTAGCGGCTTGCCCCTCAGAGAAGCCCATGTCTCATCCGGTTTTTTTTTTCGTTTTTCTTTTTCTTTTTTTGTACCTCAACATTTTCGTTTCACTCTACTCTATACTGTCTAAAGCCCTCCCTTACAAAATTTTTAATGAATTTCATTTGAATGTTTATGGAGTCTACTCATCGTATCTTTTCGAGTCTCAATAGAAATGCAAATGAGTTTTGTAACGAATCCGTAAGGAGTTTACGAAAACTATTGGCCACCGCGTTCCAATTGAAGTTTCGACAAAGCTACCGCATAAAGTTTCTAATATATTTCATATGAATATAATTTGAAAGTCTATTGACACCGTTTCGAGTCTGTGTTGAAAAATAATTGATTTTTTGTAACGAGTCCCTAAGGAGTTTACGAAAACTATTGGCCACCGCGTTTCAATTAAGGTTTTGCCGTGCCACCTCATAAGAATTTCTAATACATTTCATTTAAAAGTCTCGATACACTGCTTTGAGCCTCTGTTGAAAATCAAATGTTTTTTTCTACCGCGTTGTAATTGAGGTTTTGATGGGCCATCTCATTAGGTATATTCCGACGAGTCGGAATATACTTAATGAGATGGCCCATCAAAACCTCAATTGCAACGCGGTAGAAAAAAACATTTGATTTTCAACAGACTCAAAGCAGTGTATCTAGACTTTCAAATGAAATGTATTAGAAATTATACTCCTAGCATGGGTTTCTAGATAGAGAGCTCTAAGAGGGAAGACGGCAATAGGTTGCATGACATGTGGTCCGGATGTAACTGCTGTTTTGAGGGAAGGAAAAAGTGAGTGCAAGTGTCACTTATATGTATGCCTATATACGCATGCAGGGTTCAGAAAATGCCTGCATAAAACCGTGGGAAGGAGTAATAACTAGTTTATTAAAAATGCGAAATTCGAGTATATGGTACACTGCCTTCGTGTCCATGGAGGACCTTGTACTGCCTTCGTGTCCACGGGAGTACTGGTAACCTATAAAGAAAAAAGATGCACAGTTACACATTGATCTGCTTATCTAAACTTCAATGTCCGAGCAAGGTATCCTGTTCACAGAGCAGCACTACCTCAGCGCTGAATCAGTATTACAAACCAAGACATCAGTCGTTTGTATGAAAGTAGGCAACTCAGAACACACGATACAAGCCATGGAAGTAGCAGTGACTCGTTGCCTTAACAGGGCTGAGTTAGCGCTGCACTGTATGTGTGAACCAGCCTTAAATTCGGAAAGTCACATTTAAAATTCCTACATTTTTGCTCACCCAGGCACTTAATTTACACATTACCTTGATAGTTTAAAGGAGCTGTGCAACAGTTTCAGTGCTTTGCTTAACTAATGTGGGAGTTAGTGTATCGACATTTCTGAAGTAAAGAACAAAAATCCGCTTTCGCCTGCATGTCTTAGTTTTTATTTTAAAAATGGACAAAGATTGAGGTTTTGGGCGCCTCTCAACTCCTTCACTAACTTCCGAGTCACGTGCGCTGTGACGTCAATCGGGAAGGCGCGGGGTTCCGGTGAAGCTCTCTCATTAGAGCCATCAGTGAGCGGCGAGAACTCATCCGCTCGCGACCGCGTGACCACGTGCTGGCGGGCAGCGCGAACAATATGGTGAAAGGAGGAAAGTCTCATCCGGGTCCGGCCATACCCGTCCGGCCCTGTCTCCCTCCCCTCCGGCTTCTGGCGGCTGTTCTGCTGCTGACGGTTTTGTGGACCTAGGATAGATGGCGCCACTGAAACTCCGTATAATGAAAGTTTTGTCGATGATACCAGGTTTTTGACGCATTTACATTTATGTTGGAACGACAAGATTTATAGAAAAGTTACCTTTTATCGAGCAGGTATTCGCACAACTTGCTATCTTTCTATAAGATTCCCCATTGACGTCATGCCGCGTGTTTCTCATGGCCGCCGCTCGCGGCTGCAGGTCGAGGAATATTCTAATTTTTGCCTCGCGATTACGCAGCGGAATCGCAACATTTCGAAGGAAGGAGGTGTGTTTTCTGTCCTTTGTGACAAGGTGAACAATGCCAAAGGTAGAAAACGCCAATTATTTCAACGTTAAAATCGTTGCACAGCTCCTTTAATAAGTGCCACTGATAACATTGTCAGGGGCACCATGGTGCAAAAGAATATTTTGCCCCCGAGTCCGCGAGAATCAATCTCTCACTGTTTTTGCCGCCGCATTGCAGTCTTTTATTTTGGCTTTTGACAAGGTCTACCAAAGATAAGCAAGCAGATGTTGTCGCTTATGAAGTTTACCAAATTTGAACATAGAGAAGCTATGACTTATAAGCATCTCGAAGAATTAATATGGCAATTCGGGCCAATTGGTTCATGATCGTAGACAAGCGCCGCAAAAAACACATGGACAATAAGTGGTGGTAAACACTGGCGCCAGTGTTTTATGTCCACTCCTTGTCCCTGTGTATTTTTTTGTGTGTTTGTTTACTATCTTGAAGTATTTTTAATCACACCGGACAGGAAGGAAACGGTAATAGAGTTCTATGTGGATCATAAAGCCATGCTCCAAATGGGTGTGTGTCAACTGCAGCTTTCACAATCGATGCAATACACAAAGTTTGAATTATTGGGAGGATCGAGACATCAGAGGCCGAATTCAAAAAGCAAAACTTACGATAAAAAATTGCGTATGATAAAACCCGTGAAGAAATCCGTATTAACGAAACATAATTGTCGCAACTTTTGTGTGACTTACAACGCAATATTACGACATCATCCAAAGTGTCTTACAAACTTCTTAGGGCAAACATGACGGCACGTCACTTGGCTATTTCGCCGCGACCAGCAATGAAGTTTGAAGCGTGGGCAAGGGGCATGTGTTTTGCGCACTGTTCGCATGCATCCCTACTTGAAGCAGCACAAGGACAACGCTAAACTACACACGGAGGATTCAGCCGACGAGTCTGCCGAGCTGTCCATCCTGCCCGTTAGAGCTAACGAGGTGCAGGACGGCGAGACGCGCCAATGAATCAATGAAAGAAAATGCCCACACAAATCTTCAGTGCACCCAAATGGATCCTTCACCTATGAATGGCGTGAACCTGATTTGGTGATCACTAGTGCCCCCTCGTACTTCAGTTGTGATTTTCGAAGTGGTGGGCAGCTGTACGACTCTACCACACGAAAAGGCACAATCCTGACTGGATGTGCCTTTTTAATGCGAAAGCATTATATGTCTATGGAGCGGAAAATCCGGCGTCCGGTGGCGTTAACCGAGTGGTACCAAATGCCAACAGAGGAATAAAAGAAAGAATAAAATGTGCTTCCACGGCTGAGATTCGAACCCGGTGCTGCTGTGTGAGAGCCGGGCATGCTAGCTGCTGTGCTATCTCAGTTGCTTCGGAATGCGGCATTACTCTCCCCTCAAAAAGAAGCTTGTCCCATTACGGCAAAAGACGGCGTCGGCGTTGATGTGCCCGAAAGATGGGCATAAAAATATGTCCAATGACATCACACTTCACGTGACGACATGACGTACCATGATGTGTGACGCCATATGATGTAACGTAAAAAAATATTACAGGGGCACTTAGGTATCGCTACGTGGATTGAATGCGAAAGCATTGCCATTCCTAACAATAGAGGAAAAAAAAGGAAGTGTCGTTAGGAATGGCAATGCTTTCGCATTCAATCCACAAAGGGATACCTAAGTGCCCCTGTAATTTTTGTGTGGAGTAGAGCTCAAATAAACGCCGTACGGTGCAGTATATCCACAATTAAGTTGCTGCTAGTCGTGAGGCTTAATGTTTTGCACCAACAATACCGTAGAGTTTTTCCTCGGTTGCGACGAAGCGCCACTGCGCTACGAACTTGCTAGAAATTTCTGCATATGCGACCGCTTTCTTCTGGAAACCTATGGTGACCTGCCACTCACTTTTGGCCAAAGAACAGTGAAAATACCAGATGTGAAAACAGCCATAACAAGCATCAAAGAAATCAAGATGGGGGTCATAGCATTAGCTTCCCAACGTGGCGAGACTAGCACAGGATTTCTGTTACTCGCCGTTTATAAGACAGGAGTCGACTTTTTCCGGTCTGATCTTGAAAACAAAGTTTGGTCCGGTTAATTTTGTAGCAGAAGGCCCGTGCTTTCCCGTTCGTGGGGTCATTTTCTCGGTTCAAAATATGATGCAGAGTCCTTCCCATAAAAATGCATGGGTGCCCGCTAGGACTCTTCGAAATGATTAAATTAACCGAGGTCGCGCTATACTCTGTTGCAACTCTAGAATAGCAGAAGCCCCTCCCACAAAGCCCTTCACTCTTTTTAAAAAGCAAATACTAGAGAGGAGGAGAGCCGAGAGGAAAACGCCAATCATGGCGAGCAAAGGGAATTGTGGGAGAGGCTTCTGCTTTCTATAGTTGCAACGGACTATAACAAAAGTTTACAGTACCATGAAAACAAAAAGACCAAGCATGCAGAGAAATTCGCAGGACTCAAGTGTAGCAGGGACAGAATAGAAAAAACTGCAGCTGCAATATTTACCCTTTAAATTTGCCTCGACAGCCCAGCAGAGACGACATGCTGGTCGTCAGCGCCTGGAGGGCCACCCCTTGTACTCGGAGCACATGTAGTCTGAAACAAACAACAAACAAAAAATTAAATGCATGAACAATCCGCACATGCTGTTATTTTGCTTCATTGGCCGCTTCAGAGAAAGCAAGCATGCACACCGTTGTCCAACCATGTCGACTGCTAGCCGAAACTTCCTGCCGCCAGGATTAAGATATTGCTTGCGCTATAAAAACACAATTACACACTACCCAGCTGGCACACTGAAAGTTCAAACATTGAAGAAACTAGCTCATAAAACTTCAATGTAAGAGCTACACCTTGTGGACGCTACACAAAAGTATGTTCAGTCTAAACCTTGGTGCACTGCAAGGCTGCTTTACCTCAGCCAGTTTGGAACATGTGGAGTTTCATTCTTTTCAAGATATTGTGCCTGAAAGTTAAAGTGACAAATTAACTGGGTTAAAATTTTTTATTCGACACCCGGCCCAAATATTTAGGAAGTATACTAGTGGGTTAATTTCTAACTTACCATAATTATTTTTGGCATCCTGAAGGCGTCGCTTCAGGGTCCAGTTTTCATATTGGATCCACCTCACCCTCACAGCTGCAGCCACACTGAAATGTTTGCAAAGTTTCAGGGAGGGTAATTAAAAGTCGGCAGTTTCTCTCGAACACCGCTGTCACAAATTTCGTCTCTTTTGTCATTTTGTTCTGTTTAAGGGTGGTTCAGGGGGAGGGGGGGGGGTTCAATTACAATCCTCGCACATGTTTACCTGAGCGCCAAAGGCATGAGCTCGGATGAGACTAATGCCGGCCGAGCTTCAAACCAATGGGAAGAGGAAGACGAGAAGAAGGAAGTGGGACTTGGAGTGTTTCAAGTTGACCAACCACGAACCCGTGACAACCGCATAGGTCATTCAACACACGTCCCATACCGCTCAAACACTGTGTCGAACTGCATTTTGAAGTCAGTCCCGCTTCCAACGGTGTATGAACAGGGGCATTCATTTCTTGGCATGCCTTGAAATGAATCGAAGTGACGCAAGCTGGGAACACACTGCTGCTGCTTCATTTGGGAATAACTGCGGCCCTCGGCTAGATCACATCACAGTTGCAAAATGAAAGAGAAAAAAAAGGCGAAAAGGAACAATTGCTTTATAAAAAATTCTAACAGAGAAATGTAAACCCAGTTAAATTCTAGAAAGTCAGGGGACCGAAGTTTGTCCTAACAATACCATCCAGTCCACTTCCATAACTTCAAAACAAAAGATGGCTATCCTCTTGAACCATTTTGACTGCAAAGGAATATTGGCTCTGCATGAACCGAATTCCAAGGAAGTCTAACTTCTGAAATGTAATGAAGTATGATCAATGTAATCAATTTAGAGTTGGACGACATCAGTCCACTGCTAGACCAATAAGACATTTTCTAAAGCAAGGGACTGAAAGTAGCATTAGGAATTCAATAAGTGCTCTGTTGACATAAGCTACACTTTCTCGGACCATACACAGAATGAGTGGCAACTTTTCATTATGCTACGCACAGATCCAAACATAAGGACAGATAAAGCAAACCCAACTAGTTAAAAAAAGAATTAAAAAAAATTATCTTAACGAGCAAACGTGTGTTGAGAAAATAGGGAGTTTTAGAATACCGGACGCTACTTTACCGCGCGTTACGGACGGCAAAATAGCGAGGATTGCGGCGAAAAGTTTTAGAATAGCGTTTCTCTGCCGGGGACCCCCCAAAACGCAAGCATCTCGCGCTTAAAGCGCCACCAAGATGTCGCGACAGCTTTTATTTGGAAGTTAGAACGTTATATCTTGAAAATTAAACAAGTTTTTCGTCTAGAGTAACATTTTTATAGTTCTTTTATACTCAATGCCGCATGTTTTGTTTTTGTCACTGCCAAGCTGCTCTGTTGTACTTACGAAGCCCAGACGATCCACTACCCAGGCATGCATGTCTGCCGCGATCGTAAGTAGAGCACTGCACGGGCCGGAATTTCTAGGCCTGACCCGGCCCGGTAGAGGTACGGCCCGGGACCGGCCCGAGCCCGATAGAATATTTAATTTCTTGGCCCGGCCCGGAAGAGACACTGCCCGGGCCCGGCAGAATTTTTAGTCAGAAGCTCGAGCCCGGCCAGAGCCCGAAAAAATTTTTTAACATAAGCCTGAGCCCGGCCCGAGCCCGACAGATTATATACATGAGCACGAAAAAGTTTGCAGGCTTTAATCTAAAAACTCTCTAAGCATAAAGCGAGCATATTTGATTTAAATTTATTTTAAACTTAAACCGAGTTATTATTTTTTTTTGACACGATAAATATTTTGATTTTGACGACGATGTATTTTTGAGAATATGGGCGAAATATGCACTTCATAAGTAATTTTGAGAAAAAAAACAACTGGGCAATATTTTATTTATGCATTTCTTGAAGAGATGTTGGACTTTTCGTTGTTCAACTCGTTTCACAAAAAACTTTCCTCTCTACATGTTTTTTTTTTTGTGAAGAAACAATCAGAATCACGCTAGTGCAGCTTCAAAAGTCTGTATAAGCATAAAATTATATATAGTTAGCTTATCTTTGGTGGCATAGTAAGGCCCCCTGCACAAAGTGCAAAGACAAGCTCACGTTTTTCTTTTTTTTTTCTTTTTAGTGTGAAAGGCAGAGGAAGAAGACACTCATGTTGCACCCTCCGACTGGAGTGCCCTCATTTTCTCGACCGCACTTTCCCACTATGATGTTGGATCCATACGTTTCCTTTTATCCACGTAAAGGCTTTCCAAAAGCAAGACGTCTTTTCTTTTTTTAACGGCGCCGTAGGGATTTTGCATTTCGCTTGTTTGTTTTCATTAAGCCTAAAATATCAATCAGCACACTTTTTGTTGATAACAATTTAGAATTTCTGGCGAACGACTGTCCAGCCAGGGCCGGCACGGCCCGAAAAATATTTTGTTCAAGCCCGAGCCCGGCCCGGGCCCGAGAAAAAGGCGTGCTACCCGGCCCGAGCCCGGCCCGCGGGCCGGGCCGGGCTCGGGCTGGCCGAGGCCCGTGCAGTGCTCTAATCGTAAGTACACGCGCTTCGATAGCTTTGAGCTGTGAATCCAGCGATCCGTGGCGTTTTCAAAACGCCTCGACCATACCGACCGCGGTCGCCGAGTGCGACTCACGCAGTTCCCGAGCGGGCGACGGCGTCGAAGACGCGATGAACGGAGATGTCGTGGGCGCCGCCTTTTGCGGTACCCACGCTATTTTTGAGAAATAACGGGCCCCAAAGCTCGAGTCCGAATGCTTGTTTTGGGTCTGCGCATGCACAGCAGCGACGACGTTATTTCTTTGGGGTTGCGGACGTTATTCTAAAACTCCCTAATGTTCACTTCTCGTTCAACGCGTCGACTTACAATGCGAACAAAGAAGCATGCTTACCAACTGCGTTGAGTTGCTCGTTCTGTCGCGTCGTCGGTCTTC